>CM060731.1:85059687-85134370 GCA_030704615.1 Takakia lepidozioides | reverse complement strand
TGCAACTCCCTCTGAACCTCGAGCACCTCCAAAGTGTGCCATGGATGCATGCACCCGTGGTCCTACATATGCTCGCCCCCACTCACTGACCTGTACAGTCTCGGAGGCCGAGAGACATTGAGGGAAGTGTATTCCGCACTCTGCGTTGCTCAGCTAGAGCCAAGCTGATAATCCAGGTCAAGCAATTGAGATCCATTGCTTGCCCCAAACACTTGACGACGTGATGCCTCAGCAAGAGACGACACCGCCGTGGTACCAGTGGTAAAACCCATTGCCGCTCACGCTCGTCAGCATAAGGCTCCACTAACTGCTGCAACTGAGCATCCCACAGGAGGCCAGGTCCACTATCCGGGAAGCATGCGATCCTGGGAAGCTGAGCAGTATAGGTAATGCTGCTTGTGGTTGACCCACCTTGTTGACCACTGCCAAAGGCGAACGCGTCATCGTTGTCTCACACGTTGAGACTGCCTCCCTGTGTCCAGAATGTTACACTGTGAGATGTGCTGGCCGCTGCAACCCATCAAATGCACGCTTGAGCAGTGCGGGTGGCATCATGTTAGTCCACCATAGCCGTGGACGATGAGCCCGTGACCCCACTGTAGGCATCCAGCAACACTGCTGACCCAAGCCACGACCGGACTTGATGCACACTGGCCATCACCCTGGCCCGAGAATCGCCATCAGTGGCACATTCTCCAAGATGTATGCTGGAGATAACGCTTGATGAAGCTGCAAGTGGCGCAAAAACCCGCACCATCTCCCAAAACAGACCCGACCTCGAGTCTCGCAATCCATTGCCATGCCCGCTGATGAATGCCCTTGGCAGGGCCAACCTGCCACTACCAGATCAATGAGCCAACCCGCTCCAAATCCTGCGCCCCCCAGCAACGAAATGTCTGCTGGCAAGGCCTGCTGATATCCAACGAATGCAGACACCGAACAACAATCAGGGTACGCTGCCAACTAAGCAACATGGCAAAGTGAAACGCGTCGTGCAGTCTCATCCTCTCACATACAGGTAACGCCGAACTCGTACACCTGCCTGTAACACAGCAGCCAATCCGGTGCTGATCCCGCCAAACAAGTCCAGAAGACAAATGCCTTATCCGGAGACTGCCACACAATAGGGTGTGGTGTCCAATGGAGACAATGAGGTGGTCCTGGTGCAATCCCCACACTCTCCTCCTCTCCTGACGGTACAAAAGCCTCCACCCAGGCTTGTACACCTGTCGATCGCATCCCCGCTGCAAATCCTTGCTCGTGCCCACAATGGAGTCTGAGCAACCATGGTAGGCAACTCCGCCATACCATACATGTTTCATCCTGCTCTCCCGGAGGTGGTACATCCTCTGAATGAGCATTGCCCTCAAGCAACTCTCTAGGCCAACTCACTGCCGCGTGAATGCTGCTAGTGTCGGCATCTTGCCTCGCTGGGCAACCGCAACTCCTCCTATGAACGTCACAGGGAGCTGCGCACGCCGGCCCTCCCCTGACTGCCATGCAGGCCTATAGGAAGCTGACTCCTCCCAAAAATCCAGGGTGAAGCCATGGGGTACAACACTGCCCCACCAACCAGGACATGTATGAGACTGGTCTGTCACAATGGCCTTGGCTCGCATCACTGAGCCATCTGTAGGGTGATCCGGCCGTAGTCTGATAGCCAACTCATGCCGTGTCATGCCCCGAGCCTGCTCCGATCCTCCCGAGACGTCTGTATTGGAAAGGACAAGGCTCCATATCCGCCTCGTGAGGCCCAAGCCTGCAATAGCAGCTCTGCCCAGCATCAGGGCTGAGCTCCCGAGTCCAACAAGACTCGCAGTGGCCGGTACCTCTTGCCTGCCGGTCCACTCAAACAGAAAATGCCATCCTGGTTGTCTAACATGACAACTCTAGGTGTCACCATGGCGCGCTCAATGGCTGGCCTAGCTGGCAGCTCCATCACCTGGCAGCTGCAGCTTGCCATGGCGCCGACGTGGCAGTCTTGACCCTCAAATCCGAGGATCCCTCCGGCACTACACCTCCACTATCTCCGCAGAAGAAGTGAAGTAACATCCCACTCTCACAGAGTGTAGCTGCCAGCCTGAACACCTCGCTGGTCTTACCCCCGGCGTCGCAATCATGGTAGCCGAGAACAATGGAGCCTGGCACACAGATGTGGCCGCTCCTAACAGCCACACTAGCTGCCGTAGCCTTGGCAACACTAGGTAGTGGTGCTGCCCGTGTAGCTCTCCAATGGCATAGTAACCTCCGCCTCGGTAATAGTCGGGCGAGAACTAGGTGCCAGGGTGGCGTCGACACTGTCTCCGCCAATGTGAATGACTGAGGAAAGCTAGCCTGACGGCTGCCCCCCACGCTGTGGATCCAACTCCACCTCTGCAACCTCGTGGCTCAGGAACTCGTGCTGCTCTCGAGTCAACGGCTGCAGCAGACTCCACCTGCACTAGTGGTAGTGCTGCTCACACATGAATCCCATGCCTCCCATATCCCTCCCCAGGAGCAGGAGGTGGACCATCCGGCTTAGAGCGGTAACACCTGAGCTGTAGCCATGGCAGCGAGCCTCTGCTCTAGCTGCTGAAGCCGGTTGGCCATGCCTTGGTCAACACCCTGACCTCGTCCTTGGCCACGTTGAGTTTGCCCTGGCCTGCACCGTGGCTGGCCACCTCGTCCTCTCTGGGCTGCTCCACCTTGCCCCGGCCACCATTGTTCCCTTGGAACTCGCCTGGGCGCAACTCAGGTGCAAACTATAACACTGGGCCTCTCCATGCCGGTGCTTGCCACAATGCCCACACTGCAACTGTGCAGGCTGTGCATGTGCCGACCCTTTGCCTCCCTCGGGGCAATCTTCTTGACATGGGGTCCTCCACATGTCCAGCACACCACATCCGCCCGTTGTTGGCCAGCAAATGAAGGAGAGCCTGCATTTGAGGTCCTCTCTGCCTTCCCTGAGCTTCACCTGAGCCCCCTTGTTGCCTTGAGCACGTTGAGGTAGTGGTTGGCTAGGAGCATACTACCCCGTGGTGTCTCATTAGCAAATCCCACCATGACCACTCGTTCCTCACCATGTTGAGCTCTATCCGCTTGCCAGCAAAAACACATTTGCTAGGGTGGGTTGGGCCGCTTGTAGGAGAGTTGCATCCCGCACCCTTTCTCCTCAGCTCATTGTCCAATATCCCATACCAGAATTGGACTGCTGAGCTTCCGTAACCCCTTGGGTTACATTTATCAAGCGCCTCATGCGAGTGAAAGCCTCCCTCAAGCTCTCGGTCGGCTTCCGTTGGAACTCTTGCAAGCTCGCCAACTTCTCTGTCCTCACCCTTGGGTAGTTCCCTTCAACTCTTCGAAGAACTCCACACAGGGTTGAAGGCAGGCACGGGTGCTAGTGCTGGTGCGGTAGTGGCTTGGGTGGACGTCGTAGCTACTGTACCACCAGTTCAACTGCTGCTTGCTGAAGCTGCCGGTGCAGCGGCAGGTGTAGCCACTGCCCTCGTGGCTCTAGTGCCCCTAGTGATGGAGACATAGTCGGGTGACCAGTACATCCTCCACTCCTCGATCTCAACCTCATGCCCCCGCCTGAACTCATGGTAATCATCCATAGGCGGCCCCTCAAGGTGCTGAAACAGCCCTTTCCATGCCATGAACGGCGTAAATAGTTGTGGATTGCGCATTTGCTGCAAATCACACCAACTATCAAACTCTTGGATAAAATCATCCAACTCAATGGTGCCCACCGCCCCAGAGTACCTTCGTGGCCCCTTGGTAGCTCCATACATCTCCTCCATTGTGTCCCACAATAATGGCAAAGAAAACAACTTGCACCGCCGGTATGAGCCCTCCTGATTCACAATCCGAATCAGAACCTTCCGTGGAAGACACAGGAGGTGAAGGTGGCCTAAACCGCACACCTCGTCTCGTGTACCCACTAGTATCGCTAGTGCTCGAACCGGCACTGTCCCCAGCAACTAGTGGCACCTCCGTGTTGACACTCAACCGGTCATGAACATGTCCCTAACCCCCTCTCCACAAGGTAACCGGGTAGAGAACCTGTTGCGGCTTATGGTTGGAATACTAAGTTCCTAACATAGCCTACACCTGAACTTGCATGACCATGGGAATATCATGAAGATACTCCTCAAACCGCCCTCCACGAGCTTCAAAATTCGGCCTTCCAGACCACATGCCAGTCCTTAGTCCACCAGTGCCTCACGAGTCAGCACAGGCCATCCACAGGTCAACACGGGCCACCACAGACCAGCACAGGCCCACACAGCTCACTGGTCACAGCCGTCACAGTCCCACAGGCCAATGGGCACAGCCTGTCACAGCCCCTCACAGCTCGTCACAGCCTCAAAGGCCTCAGGCACAGCCTGTCACAGCCCCTCACAGCCCGTCACAACCCAAAGGCCTCAGGCACGGCCTGTCACAGCCCCTCTCAGCCCGTCACAGCCCCAAAGGCCTCGGGCACGGCCTATCACAGCCCCTCACAGCCCGTCACAGCCCCAAAGGCCATGGGCATGGCCTGTCACAGCCCCTCACAGCCCGTCACAGCCGCAAAGGCCTCAGGCACGGCCTGTCACAGCCCCTCACAGCCCATCACAGCCCCAAAGGCCATGGGCACAGCCTGTCACAGCCCGTCACCCACAGGCCTCAGGGCACAGCCTGTCACAGCCCCGCACAGCCCCACAGGGCACAGGGCACAGCCTGTCACAGCCCATCACAGCCCATCACAGCCCCACAGGGCACAGGGCACAGCCTGTCACAGCCCATCACAGCCTGTCACAGCTTGCCACAGCCTGTCACAGCCCGTCACAGCCGCCAAAGGCCTCAGGCACGGCCTGTCACAGCCCCTCACAGCCCATCACAGCCCCAAAGGCCATGGGCACAGCCTGTCACAGCCCGTCACAGCCCCACAGGCCTCAGGGCACAGCCTGTCACAGCCCCGCACAGCCCGTCACAGCCCCAAAGGCCACTGGGCACAGCCTGTCACAGCCTGACACAGCCCGTCACAGCCCCACAGGGCACAGGGCACAGCCTATCACAGCCCATCACAGCCCATCACAGCCTCAAAGGCCTCAGGCACGGCCTGTCACAGCCCCTCACAGCCCATCACAGCCCCAAAGGCCATGGGCACAGCCTGTCACAGCCCGTCACAGCCCCACAGGCCTGAGGGCACAGCCTGTCACAGCCCCGCACAGCCCGTCACAGCCCCAAAAGGCCACTGGGCACAGCCTGTCACAGCCTGACACAGCCCGTCACAGCCCCACAGGGCACAGGGCACAGCCTGTCACAGCCCATCACAGCCTGTCACAGCTTGCCACGGCGTGTCACAGCCCGTCACAGCCCGTCACAGCTCGCCACAGCCTGACAAGCCCGTCACAGCTTGCCACAGCCTGTCACAGCCCCACACATGGCCGCTCTGGCAGTTTAGCCATTTCTCCAAGGGGTTTAGCCACGCCAAGCTAGGGTTTGTGTCTCTTGGACTCTAGGCTTCTTTCCACCGAGCTATGGTGGCTGTGATGAAATCAGCAAGGTATCCTTGCTCTTTCGGCTCCCACACACCACCATAGTAGCCCTAAGCCATGAGGTGGTTGCCACAAACCAAGCCTTCTTTCTCACTTAGCCTACCCAAACACGCCACTAAACTCAATGACAAACAACCAAGCCTTGCTGGTTCCCAGCCCTTGTGAGCACTCATTCAAGCACTCTCCTTGGCCATAGCATCTGTCTTAGAGCCTCTTCCAGCCCCCTACACCTGCTGCTTCAAGAGTTGCGCTCCCTTCAAGCTTGAAGTTGAAACCCCAACTCACATAGGCCCTACAAGTGCTTTTCTTTCACTCCAAGTGGAAACCAGCCCTAGACCTTCCGTTCTAGCTCTCTAAAGCTTGAAAACAAGAGCCTCAATGGGCTGAAGGCATGCTCCACACATGCCCCACTCTCACCATAAAAGAATCAGCTCCTTTGCTTCATTTCTTGCACCCACAAACCTGAAAATACAAGCTTCAGCATGCTGAAAGCATGCTCCACATGCCCTACAGGGAAACCAGCCCCTTCCTTCCTTTCTTGCACTCCACACCTGAAAGTGCAAGCCTTCACCAGGCTGATAGCATGCTCCACACATGCATTGCCCTCACATAAGGGAAGTCAGCCCTTCCCTCTTTCTTGCTTGCCCTCCAAGCTTGAAGATGGAAGCTTCAATGAGCTGAATACATGCTCCACACATGCAACCTCTTCACACAAGAGATATCAGCCCCTATCTTGGCTCCTTGGCTCCTTGATGCTCTCTAAGACAAGACTAAGCACTCCATAGCCTTTGCCAAGCTCCTGAAACCCTAAGGCTTACATTTCCAGCCACAAGACACTTCTCTTGTGGTGCAAGAGCTCTTCTTCCAAGCTCTGTAACCCTAGGTGCACATTCCATGGCCTTGCCGCACCTCTTAGCTCCTGTTCCAGCCCTGCTCTCGCCATGACAAGAGCCCTCTCAATGCTGAAGCTCGAGATTGAAACCCAATCTCACCATACTCCACAAAGTGCACTGATTTGCCCCAAGCCAAATCAGCCCTTTCGCTTGGTCTTGCAATCCTTCACACAATGACAGCTCGCATTCCCAAGTCCAGTTCTCAGCTTTGCCACCAAAGCCACTATAACCTGCTCTTGACTGGTCCTCTTCCCAATCGTGCTTGCTCATGCATGTACACAATCTGAAACCATCAAGGTGCTCTGGAATTACCTACAGTATGGTGCTTTCATCTCTGAAGCTGAAGATCGAATGCCAAGGTTTACCACCTCGTAACCCACATCGCCTCCGCTTCTAACAACCAAGAGCTCCACGGTGCTCCTTGCATAACAACTTGGTTTCGCTCATTCTCAAGCAAAAACCACAAGTGCTACAACTAACTCGTATCTAGCACACATAGATACGAGCTCATCTTTCTCGAGTGATAAAGAGGAAGAATACAAGCACAAGCTCATGCGAGCTCACAAAGCTGAAGCATAAACTCATGCATATTTAACCTCATCACTCAAATACAAGTCAAGCCAAGTGCACCCCACGCCATGGGGAATCCACACTACGGCGCCATAGCTAGGCGCGGTGAGGCTCAACTTGAGAAAGATGAGCCTCCCGCGCTTGCCGTGAAGATAACCACTCCAGGGCCTAAATCTGCCTTGACCCCTGGATTGACACTTGGGCCAATCCCAAATGTCAATATGTAAAAGCTAGCTATTTCCTAGCTAGTTTCACACTAGTGGTAAAATAACTTGACACAGAGGTATATGCACAATTCCCTTGATAGATTTGAAGAGAGCGTCTCTTTGGTGAGAGAACCCCGGACAGTGTATCAGAAAATGAATAATGTCTTCAGGTTGCCCACACAACGGGCAATTGCACTCTCCCGATCCTCTTTGCTTCTGTTTGCTTATCAAAGGAAGGCTTCCTGCCCCAAGATTAAATTTCAGTCTAGTGCCGAGAGTGGGTAGATCCTTGAGGTCATCCAAGATGTCTTCCCCCATGTCATAGGCTGGAAACAAGTTCAGGGAAGTTTTTTGCCTAACTTCATTTTCATCAGACAATCTCATGGCAATAGACATGGTTGGACACTACAGCCTCTAAGTCAGATTTATCCAGCAGGGTGAAGACTTGCGGTTCCAGGTCCAAGTCCTTGAGAATATCTTCTATTGTCTTCTGCCAGGACTTAGCCTGTTTGACAGTAAGTGGGCGGTCCTGTTTCCAAGATATAAAGTCGATTAACTTAGGAGATCTGGTGTTGGACATATGCTGCAGCTGACACCACCATCTGACCTTAAACTCATCTCGTCGGGAGCTTAAAAGAGAGGGAGATAGAGGGAAGATACTTTTTGTCATGTCAAGACAAAGACAGGACCCCTAGGGTCGTTGTCATGAAAGAATAATCAGAAATATCAGCCACTTAACAGTGGCACCATCCATCAATCATCAAGCTTAGAAAATCCAGAATTACATCCATGCACAGTAATGTGTTCATGTCAGTATTATTCATAACCCAAAGAGTATGCCACTGATGCTGGTTGACCATCATTCATGATCATGATACACATTCAGAGGTCTGGGTGGGATGGCGGGTACTTGGCCATATCTTGGCCTTGATGTGGTGCAGGTCAAATGGTCATCAAAGCAGAGGTCTTCCACTGGCTGGGCCGAAATAGCCTATCGTAGAAAGCATTACACTTTTCTTCAAGTAGAGTAGCTGCAGCAAACAGTTCCTTGCAGCCTCTCATTTTGTTTCCAACTACCATAAGGTAAGCAAAGCAAACTAGGGCCTGGAAAACAGACGTGTGTCTCTCACATAAGCCATCATAAACCCGGCTGTCACAACAAAGCAGAGGTCTTCCACTGGCTGGGCCGAAATAGCCCATCGTAGAAAGCATTACACTTGTTCTTCATAAATAAAGGAAGGAAAGAGGTAGGATCAAGAAAAACCATAAAGTAGTTTAGTTTTTCAACATTTTAAGATGAGTCCATGGCAAGCGATTCCTTCCCCAGCTCTGCAATCCCACTTGGCATCCAGCAGCACCTAGACATCAGTATATTAAGTGGAAGCCATCACCTGTGCCCGTCCCAAAAACAACCACAACGCATTGTGAGTTAGTGAGGATGCACGAGGTGAGTAGCAGGCTTCCACACTTGCTATCGAGGTCAAATACAATTGAATCTAAGCGCAGAGAATGCCAAAGAAAGCAGGGAAGCAAAACAAACAGAAAAAAAAAAAACCTTTTTTACTGTTTGGGGGAGGGTCGCCATCTCTCCACAAGCCTAACCGTGCAGGGAGGTCTCCGCCAACACCACAGCACTGCTACCTTAACCAAAGCAACGTCTTGCCAAGCACAAGAAAAAAGAGCTTGGTCTCAAAAGGTAGGGTTTATAAAGGGAGGGAGAGAGAGACTTCCTTGTTCTACCAAGACGCCGCCATTCATCAAAGATCCAGAGGAGGGCTCCTAGGGAAACTTCATAAGCAGGCAGGTGGTACCTCCGCCATCACTGCCGTGGTTCCCTTGTGCAGCAAAAAAACAGACAAATGAGATAGTGAATCCCCTCATCTCTAAGCCACCGCCATCGCCTTAAAGAGCCCGCATAGGCAGCGCTCACAGGAGCCATAAACACTCAGGGATTGGCAGCTCATGATATCTGCAGCACGAGCACCATCATTCCCTCTAAGCCGCCATCGCGCGCACTCTTGCAGCGCAAAAAGAAAGACATTAGGGTTGCGCAGGGTTTTCCTTGTCTGGCTCGTCATTCATCATTCTTAGGATGAAAAACATCCGCCAGCCTGTACGCCCGACGGACGTTGTCCGTTTCTCATTCGCGGAAGATGAAAAACATCGTGTTTTCATCCTGTCTTGAACTCGACGAATGTAGTCCGTTTTTCATCTAGGTTAGATGAAAAACATCGGGGTTTTTAAAAAAAAAAAATGTATACCTGTCTTGTCCCGTATTTAGGTCCTGTCAGATGAAGTCCTTTTTTCATCCAGGTTGGATTGAAAAAATAAATACTGACGGGAGTTTTGCAAATCAGTATATTCCGGGTTGATGTCCGGATGAAGCAAAACCTCACATGTATTAGTGAAGAAATGTTTCACTAGGAAAAAAGAAATGTATTCAGGATGAAAAACATCTAAAATTCCCTGCAACCCAAATTTTTCAAATTTTTCAAAAATGGAAGTCGGGACAACAATTCCATAAACCCAGTTTCCAGAGGGAGAGAGAGGGAGAGAGAGGGAATCCCACCATCCAACCCCTGGTATGGCAGGCCCTTACGGAGTGAGTGTGGTATGCACTCACCCCGTAAGGGAATGCATACCAGACTCCTCTCCAAAAGGGTAATCTCTCCCTGCTCCTAGGCCAATCCTTCGGAAGATGTCCCGTAAAGGATTATCAGGCTACCCTTAGTCAAGCTGGGTGATTTAGAACAAGCAAAATGAAATCAATCTTTGAAATCATTTAGGTTGATAAAGATAGTGCTTACCTCTGAGCATGTTAACCATATCAGCAATCTGGAAGTGTATACCAGGAAAAGTTCCTTCTTCAAGGAGCCTTAGTAATATTCGTAACAACTTGTCCGTTTTGAAGCCATTTTTTCCTAAGGTGTCAATCAGAATCCCACACTCTTTCTAGGCAGATTGAACAGTACTGGAAATATATAACATGGGTACAGCCTGAGATATCACCACATTGTATGATTGGTTCACTGGTCGGTTTGACCTGAACTGAATGTATTGGGTATATGAGAAAGGGAGAGCCCTTCTCTTGTCATATTTCTGGACGTGGAATTCACCTGTCTCCTCATTCACAACTGATAATTGGATGTTCATAAAACAAGCTTCCAGGCCTTCATCTTGAGACTCAGATTTGGTTCTCAATATTTCAGGCTTAATTTCGACCACATTCAAAGGATATATCCACCATGGGTTGGAACTACTACGATCAGCTGAGGGATTCAGAAACATTAGAGCATTTCCTGCATTAAGCCAGCATATGTCATCAATGTAACGGAAAGCTGATTCGAACTTGGCCATCAGTTGTGATTCCCCGAGTGTAGCCAATCTTAAAATGAACCGGATTTCATAGGATAAAAAAAAAAATTGCACCATAAAGGTGAACAAGAAAAGCCCATAGGGATACCTGATATTTGCTGTCATACCCGGTCCCCTAAAGCAACAAAGCAATGGGACATCAACCAGCCGTGGAGCTCGAGCAACCTTGCTTCAGACAGCTCAATCCAACTGCCAGGTTTAGGGGAAGTAGGTCCCCACCTACACTTCCCAAATTTTCCTTCATTTGTTTGGATCCATAAAACATGCTGGGACCTAGGTCGAGATGCGTGATATTGCTTAAAGGCAATTTTAATCACATAAGCAATGGCTGCACCTAGGTTATCTTCTCCTGATAAGGGTATATTCTCATAGCATTGGGTGATGACAGCCACAAATATGCTATGTATCTTGTCACGTAAATTCAGGGTAAAGTCCATAGTATTGTCTATAATCCAGTACATAGACGTAGAGACTTAAAGAAATTTTTCATAGGTGTCCAGCTTCATTTTTACCCACTCTTTCACAAGCGGCAAAAGAGTCATAGTGGCACAAGTAAGTAAACTTGCTAGCCCACTAAAAATACATTTGTGGGCATTAGTGATCCACCGGTATTTTTTCTTGTGTAGTTTATAGATCCCCATGATGTATGGTAGAGCAGAGATTTCAGTGGACAGTTCAGGAATCGTCCTTTC
This sequence comes from Takakia lepidozioides, assembly GCA_030704615.1. Taxonomy (NCBI): domain Eukaryota; kingdom Viridiplantae; phylum Streptophyta; class Takakiopsida; order Takakiales; family Takakiaceae; genus Takakia; species Takakia lepidozioides. The sequence continues at coordinate 85,123,115 of CM060731.1, read as the reverse complement.
TAAATCATTAGTCAAGGAATCCCTGATTTCTGTGGGTGGAGTCCATACCTCATTTTGGATGCATGGCTTAAAGTCCTTACCCATCAGCCTGTGAAAGGCTTGTGTTCTGATATGCTTCACACACATGAAACAAACATTATTGTTAGCTTTGTCCAAGCCTGACATATACAGATGACTTCGAAGCCAAGCTAGTTCGTCTTGGGCATCCGCCATCTCAAGGGGATTTTTCTCGTGTTGTGAGAAAATTCCCTTGTATGTTTTTTTCTTTAATCTGTCCCAGCAGGTTTGCTTGAGCCATTCATGGCATTCAGATACCCAGGGATCAGATTCTGATACATCCAATATTTCACATGTTTTCCAAAAAGCTAGAGATACCTCCTCTACTATCTCTTTCAGTAGAGTTTTTCTCAAAGGGATATGATTCATACCTAGCCCAAATAGCTTCCTCAAACCATGGTGTCGGATAATGGTGAGGTCCATTGTCCGTACATGTAGAGTGTGAGAGTCACCAGGCATGTGGAATTCTGCCAGTGTATCACTGTCGCAAAACTTTTTAAATCTATTGGTGCTCTCACATAGACATGGATGATTGGGTGTCAAATCCTGTGAGAAACTGAAGTTACGGAAGACGGAAGCAGGTTGGTAGTATTCCAGATTGCACTGCTTGTGATAAGTCCATCCAAACACAACATCATCAAGCAATAGACATTAACCAGGCTGTTCAAAAAATTCCAAAGCTTCTTTGATGAGACCTTTGACATTGACCCATTCCATTCCTTTGTTGGGATAGAGCATATGAACATATCCCAAGGGAGGAGAGGGACAGAGAGAAGGAGTGAGAGGGAGAGATCAGGAAACAAAACTCTCCCTCTCCCTCTCTCTCCCTCTCTCTCCCTCTGGACACTGGGTTTATGGAATTGTTGTCCCAACTTCCATCCTTGAAAAAATTTGTCAAGTTATTTTACCACTAGTGTGAAGTTAGCTAGGAAATAACTAGCTTTTATATATTGACATTTGGGATTGACCCAAGTATCAATCCAGGGACCAATACATGTTTGGGCACCTGGCGTTGGTATCTTCACGGCAGATCGCGGTGGGCTCATCTTTCTCGAGTTGAGAATCATCGCGTCTAGCTATGGCGCTGTAGTGTGGATTCCCCATGGTGTGGGGTGCACTTGGCTCGACTTAATATAAGAGTGATGTTTTCATGTGCAAGTGTGTGAGTTTGAGAGAGCTTGTATGCTTGTATTATTCCTTTCTTTATCACTCGAGAAAGATCAGCTCGAGTCTATGAGTGCCAGGTTCGAGTTAGTTGTAGCACTTGTGTTTTCAGATCATGAGAAGCGGTTCAGCCTAGAGTGCAGGGAGCCGTGCATGAGCCTATCCAAAGCGGATAGAGTGCAAAGGCAAACAGATTGCAGGTTTGCCATGGATAGAGAGGCGGGTAGCCTATGTTGAAGAGCGGCGTTGCATAGCTCAACGCTATGGCAACCAAGTTTGGGCTTCTAGTGTGAAGCGGAGGAGATGTTGGCCACGAGTGGGCGAACTGGTGGTCATCTTCTTCAGCTGCAGGCCGAGTTAAGGAGCTGCAGAAATGTGGGCTGCGCATGGGAAACTAGCGTGTTGCAGGTTGGAGATGATATGATCAGCTCCAGGTATTTCTGCCCGAAACTAGTTGTTGCGGGTAGATGAGGAGCAGCCGAATAGTGGAGCTGCGAGGGGATGCATCGCAGCCCGTTAGGAGCTTCAACTCCAAACTCATGAAGAGGTATGAGTGAAGAGAGGGGGCAGGTCCCTCTTGTGTGCAAATCAGTGCACTTGTGAAACATGTGCTGAGTTGGAGTTTCAATCTGAAACTCAACAGTGTAAGGGCTCTTGGAGTGGCAAGAGCGGGGGGCTGGAAGGGCAGCAACAAGGCGTCCTAGAGCTAGGGAATGTGCAGTAGAACTGTAGGTGCTCCAAGTTTGTAAAGGTGTGTATTTTCAGATTCGTTTTTGTGAGCTTCATGAAGAAATGGAGCTTGTTGGGCAGCATATAGCTTGCTTGTTGTGTTGGGGGCGCTTCTAGTGGGCCGTGAGAGCTCAGGAGTGCAGGGCGACGGGGTTGATGGCTCCGCAGAAGCCATAGCTCATCGGCAGCAGGTGCAGGAGCAAACCCCAGCTCGGGAACGCCCGGGAACGCATGGGAACTCGTTGGGAGTTCCAGGGAACGCAGGGAATAGTGGCCGTGATGGGCCGTGACTGCTGACCGTGACCGTTGGAAGCTGTGGTGCGGACACAACGGGTGGGCACGGTGACCAGATCGTGGGGATGGCGGGCCGTGAAGGCTCGTGGGAGTGGTACCACGGTGTCGCGCACCTCCCTTCGGTAAGCTCCCCTTCACGTCATAGTTACTCGCTTTGATGCGCGCGCCTGACTCCCAACCTGGCCGCCGGGCCAACTTGGAGCTTCGGCTGCTCACCGGGACATAACGGTCCCCCTTCGCTTCCCACTAAACCCTCCACCTATTTGGGACTAGTGGAATTCCCTTTGGTAGATGGCAGTCCGGAACAGCTCCCCACTCTTTGGTCGCTTTCCGGCTCGCTCGCTTACTCACTAGTTTTTGGTCACCAACGGGCTTGCACCGTTCTCGGGGTTACTACTCCCTATATATACTTCTGTAGCTGTCCGCGGGGGTTTCATAACCAGCCATGCATTTTATGGCGAACCACCACGAAAACCCCCGACTCCCGGTGATGAGTCGCGGTGAGTCTTGGCCCACTCACCACGGCCCCTATGGACCGTGATGAGTCCCAAGACTCCCCACGACTCCCACCACGAGGTCTCCGCCCCCATGGTGAGTCCTATGCCACCCCCACTAAGTCCCGCTAAGCTACCACCACCCCTTGTGGAGCCACCCCACCGCAACCCGGTGTGCGGGGCTCCACCTAGTGAGCACCTCCGCCTCCTTGAGTGCCTTGGGCACTCAAGGGTGCTTCAGCCCCCCATACCTATCGCTGCCGCTGCCCCCACCACAGGGGCAGCCCCTCATGTGTCCCGACCCCCTGCCCTCAAGGCAAAGGGCCGCGACACACACCCCTACCAACAGGGAGTCGATGTCCTCATCGACTTGTCCATTTTGTAGAAACGAACATCCAAGTTGTGGCATCCCACATCAAGGAGTTTGTTTCCGCACCATGGCGTCCCATGGCAAAGAACCAAACCCCACACTTGACTCTACTCTCCACTAGCTAGGTCGGCCGACTTCCTCCAAGTCCCGGCCAAGGGTGGAGCCTCTCCAGCTCCTCCCAGTGCACTCTTCTTGGCCTACTTCAAGGCCAAGGAACGATCCTCCTTGAGGATCGAATCGCCTTACTGCAACAACATTGCTTGCGATCGCTCATGATGCCGCTTTTGGCATCACCTTGAGCAAGGGTTCCTGGAACCCTCTTTGACTAGGAAGATAACCTTGAACCAACCGTGCGCCCCAATCACTACAATTGGGTCTGCCTTGGAATGCTGGCCTGAGGTACGGGAACACGCCGAAGCCGCACTATGACTTCGTCCCGAGGCTACACGATTATAGTACGTGAACAGAAGCACGTAGCTTCTGCGTTAGCCCGCACTACAAGGCAACCCCCTCGGTAGCGCAGTTATAGTACGCGCACACGCCAGGTGCGCACTAGCACGTGAACTCCCAAGGAAGGCACAAGTTTCCTTGCCCCTCGGATGGGGGTCATCCGATTTCGGCACTACACAAACACACGATTAACCCAATTTACCTCTCCCACTTTTATAAGCTAGCATGCATTCTACACACTAGCCAACCATATCATGCATCACCATTCCAAACAAAATAGGACGCACAACATTTGGAACCCATTTCCTTTATAACAAATTTTTGTACAATACAAGTTTTTGTAATCGGATCCTAAGCTAGCTAAGCCGGGCTAAGCATGCATTTCCTCCCCCACGCTCCAAGGTTGATGTCCCCATCAACGCTTCTTCAGCTTTTGAGGTCGCCCTTCGAAAGCTGCAACCGCCTCGGATGCGTTTCCCATTTCTGAGGCACGCACCCAAGATGCCTCCACATGATGATAGCCCTTCCATTTGACGAGATACTCCGTTTCTCGGTTCTTGAACCTCCTCGACTTAAGTATTGCCTCCACCTCGTACTCAGGTTCATTTTCATGATCCAACAGCATAGGTGGCGGACGCAACACTTGATGCCGATTCGGACGCGCTTCATCTTTGAAGTAAGGCTTCAAAAGGGAGATATGGAATACTGGGTGCACCTTGCTGTTTGCCGGCAGCTCCAATTCATACACATCCTCATTCATAACCTTCCGAATGCGAAAGGGTCCTGCATACGGAGGTACGAACTTCGGACTCACTTCCGGAGGTAGTCGGAAATTCTTGATGTTCCAACCAGACCTCTGTGCCTGCCTCAAACTTCACTTCCCTCCGCTTCCGATTCGCCTGCCTTTCATACCGTTTCCTAGCTTTGGCAATATTGTACTTTGCGAGCTTCAACAAACGCTCGCGTTCTTCCAGTACGCCGCTACTGCCGGTTCCTCAACGTCCTGGGCGGCCCAACTGGTCGGCACCAGAGGTGCTTTTCCATAGACCAATACGAAAGGGGAAACTCCCGTTGCGGAGTGTTCTGTGTTATTATAACAGAACTCTGCCGCGTCTAAGTGTTCCATCCAGTCTGATTGGTCTGCCGACACGTAATTCCGCAAGAATTGCTTCACTACGGAATTCACTCTTTCCGTTTGGCCGTCCGTCGTAGGTCGGAAGGCGGTGCTCATCTTCAGCCTCGTCCCCATCTTCTTCCAAAGTGTCCTCCAAAATTTACTCGTAAACTTTGGATCGCGATCCGAGACAATATCCTTCGGGACTCCATGATGCTTTAAGACGTGGGCGAAGTAAAGTCGCCCTGTCTCCTGCGCCGTTGCCGTCTCCTTGGTGGGGATGAAATGGCCCATTTTACTGAACCTATCCACCACCACCATGATTGCATCGAATCCTTTTGACAGCGGCATAGCAGTCATGAAATCCATCAAGACGCTTTCCCAAGTCCCCTCTGGAATCGGCAAGGGTTGTAACAGCCCCGCTTGCTTTTTGTACTCGCTCCGGTTTTGTTGGCATGTGGTGCATGTCTTGACATACTCCTCTGCCTCCTCCCTCAGTTTGGGCCAGAAATACTCTTTCTTCAGGAGTGCCGCAGTGCGCTTGGCTCCGTCGTGGCCCGCAAGCGGGCTATCATGGCATTCTCTCAAGAGGCTATCTCTGATCCCTCCCTTCGGCACATAGAGACGCTTTTGCTTATACCGGAGCAGTCCATTTTGCAAGTGGAACTGCGATTTAACCCCCATCCTCAAGTCCTGCATCACGGACTTCGCCAGCTCATCCTTCCGGTAAGCCTTCCGGATCTTCCTTTGGAGCGCCGTCTCGCCCTTGTACACCAACAAGAGCTGCTGCTTTCTACTTAAAGCATCGGCCACCACGTTGTCTCGTCCCGGTTTGTACTGGATATCCACGTCGAACACCGCCAAAGTATCTTGCCACCTAAGTTGTTTTGGGGACAACTTGGGCTGCGTGGCAAAATACTTCACCGTGACATTGTCCGTGAACACCTTCACTGGGTTGGAACCAACATAGTGGCGCCAAAGCTCAAGACAGTGCACCACCGCCTTCATCTCTTTTTCGTGCGTCGGCCACCGTCGCTCCACTTCATTCAGTTTCTTACTTTCGTAAGCCACTAGACGTTCATCTTGCATAAGTACACCCCCAATCGCGAAGTCCGACGCATCTGTATGAATCTCAAATGGACGATCGAACTCCGGGATTTTCAAGACTGGAGCTTCCGCCATCCGCTGCTTCAATTCAGCAAAAGCTTGGCCACAAAATGTGTTCCATACCCAGACTTTGGATTTACACAGAAGGTCCGACAGCGGCCCCGCGATCTTGGCGAAATTTCTCACATACTTCCGATAATAGGAGGCGAGTCCTAGGAAGGATCGCACTCCCGAGACCGAAGTCGGAGGCTCCCAGTCCAAGATCGCCCTCACCTTTCTGTCATCCATTTTGATCCCATCCTGTGTAATCACATGCCCCAAGAACTCCACTTTCGTGACCCCGAATTTGCATTTTGAAGCTTTGGCGTACAGCTTCCCTTCCCGCAACTTTTGGAACACCCTTTTGAGGTGCTCCAGGTGTTCCTCCTTTGTTTTCGAGTACACCAAGATGTCGTCGATGTACACGATCACAAAGTCATCCAACCACTCTTGAAAAAGGCTGTTCATCAGCGTGCTAAAGGTCGTCGGTGCATTAGTGAGCCCAAAAGGCATCACCAAGAACTCATATGAACCATACCTTGTCCTGCACGCGGTCTTCTCCTCATCTCCTTCCGCCACCCGAATTTGATGATAGCCGGAGCGCAAGTCGATCCGGCTGAAATACTTCGCTCCTGCCAACTGGTCGAAAAGGTCGTCGATCCTTGGCAAAGGGTACCGGTTTTTAATAGTCACCTTATTCAAAGCCCTGTAATCGACACACATCCGTAGCGTCCCATCCTTCTTGTCTGCGAATAGCACCAGGGCTCCATAAGGTGACTTACTCGGCCGGATGTACCCTTTTGACATTAGATCCTTGAGCTGAGTCTTCAGCTCGACCAACTCCCTGTGGCTCAACCGGTAGGGTGCCTTGGCAGGCGGTTCCGATCCCGGTATCACCTCAATCTTGTGGTCAACTCCTCTTCGCGGTGGCAGGCCGCTTGGTAAATCCTCCGGCATCACATCCTGGTATTTCTCCAAGATCCCCTTGATCCAATCTGGGCTCGGCTCCCCATCGCCTTCTCCCTTCACTTCTCTAATGTAAAGCAAAAACTGGGGCTCGTGTGCCTCCTCCACGGCCCACTCCCTTGCTGACAGAAGGTTTATTCGCCCTCCCACGGATTTGGGCGTTTCCGACACTCGTAAAACCTCGCCACCATTCCCACATGGCAGCGTGATCACTCTCTTGCGGCCATCTATGACCGCTCCGGATTTGCTCAAAAAGGTCATCCCCAAAATGAGATCCACTCCATCGATCTCGCAGATGGTGAAGTTCTCACGTCCCTCCCAACTCCCCAGTTGAAGAGGAACATCAAACGCCAACCTTGTCGCCAACTGTGGTTCTCCTTTGGCAGAACGCACCTCAATAGAGGCCCCCACGTCACTTGTCGGGAGTCCCAACTTTTGCGCCGCTGCCGGTGTCATGAAGGAGTGCAACGCTCCTGTGTCCACCAACAACGACACATTAGTTCCGGATATTATCCCATCCACGAACAATAACTGACTCCCTTTACGCAGGGCGCCAGTTTCCTGATACAACTCACAATAATAGTTGCCTACCTTGCAAGTCCTGGCGACCACCGCTTCCACCAAGCGACTGATGGTATCTTCCGACAGCTCCGTGGTTGCTCGAGTCATGTTCAATTGTCGAGGTTTTGTGCACTTCTTGGCCATGTGCCCGGGCTCCCCGCAATTGAAACACACTCCATCAAAGGTCGCCTTCTGTCCGCCATAAGTTGCTCCACCTACTTTTCCTTTCGAAGCACCGGGTGCCGCCTTGACGTGTGAAGGCCCTCCCTTCGATTTCCACGTGCCATTGTCGCCGCGTGGCCTATCCCACTTCTTTCCGGTCGGAAGGAGTCACCTTCCCGCCGGGTCTTCTTGTGGTTCAGCTCTGTACGGCCTTGTCTCTCACCCCTAGGGACATCCGAGAAACATTCAGCCTCTCAATTGCCTCGTTCAAAGTCTTGGGTGGCTTCTCCTCCAACTTCCGCCTGGCCCATGGGGCCAGTCCCGCCACAAAGTTGAAGACCATTTCTGGTTCTGCCATGTCCGCGACTTCGAGCAACAGCCCATTGAAAGCCTGGACATACCCCCGAATGTCATCTGTTTGCTTCAAATTCCTCATCTTGTCCCGGGCAAGCCAGGACGCGTTGAGGGGCACAAACTGTCTCTTCATCAATTCCTTGAACCCACTCCAGTTCAAGGTTTCCGGGCTTGGGCCTCGGTCGTGAAGGCGTTTCTGCCACCATTGTTGAGCATAGCCCCTCAAATAGGTGGGAGCCACTTCCACCCGATCCTCGTCACTCAACTTGGCCACCCGGAAGTACTGCTCTAGCTCCAGGAGCCAGGTGTTGAGTGCCTTCCGATTTTGGACGCCCTCAAAGGTGCCGGGTTCCTTAGGCTTCACCTTAAACTTTGCCTTAGTGGAAGTGGCATTAGCCGCCTTCAACACGTCTTTCAACGTCCCGCCAAACTGCGCCAACAACCCTTCCCAAAAGGCTGCCGGCATGGGAGGCATCTCTTGGTTTGTCGGAGCTCTCAAGGATTCATTGGGCTCCGACTCCTCGGATTCCTCCCGCTCTTGAGCGGCCTCGTTTTCGGAAACATGCATCGCTTCCTCAAACGGCTGCTTCGGTGACACGTCGCCCCCATCGGGCTCACCAGGATCATCATCTTTTGGGCCGTTCCGCTTTCGCTTCGGCTTGCCCGACCCCATGATGAGGCCAATCCCAAGGACGATCGCGTACTAAACTCTAAGCTCTGATACCAAGTGTCGCGCACCTCCCTTCGGTAAGCTCCCCTTCACGTCATAGTTACTCGCTTTGATGCGCGCGCCTGACTCCCAACCTGGCCGCCGGGCCAACTTGGAGCTTCGGCTGCTCACCGGGACATAACGGTCCCCCTTCGCTTCCCACTAAACCCTCCACCTATTTGGGACTAGTGGAATTCCCTTTGGTAGATGGCAGTCCGGAACAGCTCCCCACTCTTTGGTCGCTTTCCGGCTCGCTCGCTTACTCACTAGTTTTTGGTCACCAACGGGCTTGCACCGTTCTCGGGTTACTACTCCCTATATATACTTCTGTAGCTGTCCGCGGGGGTTTCATAACCAGCCATGCCATTTTATGGCGAACCACCACGAAGACCCTCGATTCCCGGTGGTGAGTCGCGGTGAGTCTTGGCCCACTCACCGCGGCCCCAATGGACCGTGATGAGTCCCAAGACTCCCCACGACTCCCACCACGAGGTCTCCGCCCCCATGGTGAGTCCTATGCCACCCCCACTAAGTCCCGCTAAGCTACCACCACCCCTTGTGGAGCCACCCCCACCGCAACCCGGTGTGCGGGGCTCCACCTAGTGAGCGCCTCCGCCTCCTTGAGTGCCTTGGGCACTCAAGGGTGCTTTAGCCCCCCATACCTATCGCTGCCGCTGCCCCCACCACAGGGGCAGCCCCTCATGTGTCCCGACCCCCTGCCCTCAAGGCAAAGGGCCTCGACACACGGGGTATCACGAGGCAGCCCGTGGCCAACGAGCGCCTAGGGCGGGCCGTGAGGAGTCGTGGCGGTTGGAGCCACCGAAGGCTGCGAACAGGCAGAGTGAAAATAAAATAAAATAAATAATAAATAATAAATCACTCGTTTCGTAGGACCTTGGTGGGGAGGCTGGGCTCTGTAGAACAACGGTTTTGAGCTAGCTGATTCGGCAGAAAAGTCGGAATTGCCTCCCTGTTGCGTTTTAACAAAGGGGATTACTTCCCTGCAGGTAATATTTTCTGGTTTTCAGCCCAATTCTTAACTATGGGGAGACCAGCCTGCAGGTAATTCCTTTGGACAGAATGTTGTTGGGGCCTATATGTACCTCTATTTGCTCCATTTTTGAACCTTCAGTGAGCGGCTTCAAGCATCCCACCGCTACTCCCCCGCCAATATTTGGACCAATAAAAAATGCCCCCCAAAAAAAGTGTTATCTTCGCTCACTATATTGTAGAACTCTCTATGAAGAGTGCACGAAGTAGAACACAAATCAAGTTTGGAGTGCAAAACAGGGAAGAAACTGTGGTTTTGGGTCCAAATGAATTATGTTCGCTCCCAAATTTGGCATGCATGTTGCATATGGAGTCATTACACGCCCCATTAAAAAATGGAATGAAAAAAAAATCGTGAGCACGCGAAACACAGTCCAACAAGTCCCAAAGTAATAGCAAATCCAACGGAATACATTCAACGGGTGAACGGATGGTTGCCCATCCAAATCATTTTTGCTCGCTTCCAAACTTTGCCAGTACGTTCGAGACACCCTCTCACAGGTCCCGGACATCGTCCTCCAATGCTGAGCAGGATTTTACCCCCTCCGTCACCAATCACCCGCCTTTAAGTCACATGTGTCTCCCCGAACATGAAATTGACGCGATGAAGGATTTCTGTGAGCATGTGGAAATGTCACGGGTGGAACAAGACAGGGCAGCAGGCGTTACCCCGGGGAATCAACAATTTGTCCCTTGGACGCCCCCTCGCTCCGTTGAGCTCGACGTGGCCAACAACGAGCACATGATGTGGCATCCACAAACCAACATCAACCTCTTAGCACCCATCTCCATCGAGATGTGGATGAAGTGGGGTAACATCACTGATGCTGAACACCTACGTTGTTATCAGGATGCTTTAGATGGTTTCCAGAGATTCAAAAAGGAACCCATCGCAGTTGCATGGCCATTAAAAACATTTTATTATAAGCTATGTGACAAAGGGACAATATCACTCTCCGGACCAAAAATGATCCCCCTACTGGATCTGTCCGTTCCCGGAATCACAAAAGCCAACTCTGGAACTGGCACAGGCCATACCTAAGATGTAATTGTGGACCTGGTGCAACTCCGTCTGGATGTGTTGGAAGTGTGGCTTGGTTCGATCACTTGGTTTGGTACATGATTAACCATCTTGGGGCATTTTTTCCTGATGCAACATACCCCTCCGCACAAAGCAAGTACTATAGCTTCATTGTATGGCTGATGAGGGCTGCCAGATCTGCAATACTGGCTCAGATAACATTCCAAATGATCCGGGAGCTCCTATTGGAAGCAGCATAAACTTTTGCCGATAATTCCAAAGCAAAATTGCTTGATAGGCTGCCGGACTCCAAAGGGGCCAGATTCATTGAGAGACTGATCAAACCTGGATCTTTCTCCGACAGCCTCCCCAAACCTGCATTTAATAGCTATAAACGGCAATGCATTGAAGGGAACACTTTCCAGCAAACAGGGCGACCCAACCGGGGCAGGGGTGCTAATTTCAGAGGACGTGGGGGCTACCAAAGAGGTGGCAGGTTTGGGCAGAGACACCAATCTTTCTCCAACTCCAAGAATGCTAAGTCTGTAACCAGAACATCCAATGGAGGCTCTGGCTCCAAATCCTGCTCCACAATCGACATTGGGAGCCATGGTTCGAACCGATCCAGGCATGTGGCAGGAGAGTTCTCCCCAATCCAAAAGAGGAACTTTGATGCTTGGGAATGATCATTGGCAACCTAAAAATGGTATGTCCTTTCCCTTATGTATGCAGATTTGTTGAATAATGATGGAACAAAAAGAAAGAAAACCATGCATAAAGCGGCTGGTTTCTTACACCTGTAATTCCTTGAATAAACTAGTTCATTTCGGGGTCTATGCTCAATACATACCCCAATCACAGCATTAAGGTTTATATACTTGTTTTGGATACCTAGCTTGAATAAGGATAGCCTGGTAATCCTTTACGGGACATCTTCCGAAGGACTGGCCTAGGAGCAGGGAGAGATTACCCTTTTGGAGAGGAGTGTGGTATGCACTCCCTTACGGGGTGAGTGCATACCACACTCACTCCGTAAGGGCCTGCCATACTAGGGGTTGGATGGTGGGATTCCCTCTCTCTCCCTCTCTCTCCCTCTGGACACTGGGTTTATGGAATTGTTGTCCCAACTTCCATCTTTGAAAAAATTGAAAAATTGGGTTGCAGGGAATTTAGATGTTTTTCATCCAGAATACATTCCTTTTTTTCCCTAATGAGACATTTCTTCATTAATACCTATGAGGATTTCTTCATCCGGACATCAACCCGGAATATATTGATTGCGAAACTCCCGTCATTATTATTATTATTTTCAATCCAACCTGGATGAAAAAAGGACTTCGTCTGGCAGGACCTAAATACGGGACAAGACAGGTATACATAAATAACAAAACCCCGATGTTTTTCATCTAACCTGGATGGAAAACGGACTGCATCCGTTGCGTTCAAGACAGGATGAACACACGATGTTTTTCATCTTCCGCGAATGAGAAACGGACAACGTCCGTCGGGCGTATGGGTTGGCAGATGTTTTTCATCCTAAGAATGATGAATGACGAGCAAGTGGGCGGTAGCCTTGCAAGAGGGCCTTCGGGACACGCCATTGCTTCGAAGAGGCCAACACTTGGAAGGAGATGTTCACACCCGTCCAGTGAGACGAAGACTTGACGAGGCACCTGGCGGAGAAGAGGATTCATGGCGAGCTGACAAGAATATTCGCACGCTCCCTCGTGGTCCCGTGATGTTGCCCGAGGAGGTCTCGTCGAGCACCGCAAATCCTGCACGTTCAAGATCGCCATCTCCTTTGAGCACAGGGCACGTGCCCGCGGAACATAACGAGCCATCTGTAGTAACGCAGTACAACATACCCATTGTGGAGACAAGAGTGTCGGAGTCACAGTGGAGAATAGCAAGGACATTGCCGGCATTTCGAGGGAAGTGCTGCGCCATCCGGGTAGATACGAGAGCACGCTGTGGTGAGATGATTTGGAGGAACCCACACGGTGCTGTACCTGCACCTTGTTTCAGCGACAGATTTTTGACTCCCACATTCTCTCACGCCACAACGCAGACGTTTTGGTTCTGTAGGCACGACATAATGACCTATGTATCTGGCAAGCCCAAGTACGGGATTCAGGGAATGCCCGAGCCTCCGGGCGTCTGGCCTGTTGCACCGGGTTGCAACCTTTCTCAGAATGAGGCGGATGCTCTTTCTGCAGCAGGATTTTGAATGGTGCAACGCACAGACGTCCCGGCCCACTCGTTTCCAGTTCCTCAGACCCTGCCATTGCAGGCTGCTCCGTCCAGTAGAGACGGATTGGACAATTCTGCACATCCCACAATGCGATTCGGAAGAGTGAAGAGACAACACCCTCCCAACAAGTTGAATGAGACTCGGATTGCCAATGCTCTTGGGATGGCTTGCACTATTCAGAGCTTCGTGGACATACCCCCACCCGGCCTTGGGCGTGTTTATCGGATGGCAACGGCCGGCTCAGCTTTACGCGACGACGTATACACAATTACGATTGGAGTGGACCCGACTTGCAATTGTACGGACTTCTCGTTGATGGAAGCAAAGAAGGGGTCAAAGTATTATCCATGCAAGCATCTGTATTACATTTACCTGAAGAGGTTGAGGATGAACTTGACTATTGATGACTTTATTCATGCACCAGCGTTGAGCGTGAACGAGCTGCACAAACTCCTCCGCCGGGATTCCAGAAATCATTGATGGGGAAAAGGGAATCCACCATATGGATATTTGCAGTTGTATTTTTATGCATTAGACTTTGTTTTGCAGTGTAATGAATTGCACCCCAAAACTCCTGGAATGAGACAGACAATATTAAAGTGATGTCTTTTAAACACTAGGGACTATTGGATATCCGTTCACGTCCAGTGGCAATTCAATGTCAAAACAGAATCAATTCAAAGATGGCGGCAGGAAAAATTTGCAAATCTTCCAGAAAACTGAGTTCCAACAGTTGCAGTTGAAGGGGTCATTTCTGGAAAAATGGCGCCGAATTTCACTTTTTTGTGCCGAAAACTGGCTAAGTCCCAACATTGTCTGGAGACGATGTTTGGAAAAATGGCGCCGAATTTCCAGTGACATGGCCCAGAACTGCCCAACATTTGTGCAATGCCCGGAACCATGTACCGAAATTCGGCGCCACATTTCCAAATTTTGGGCTTACACTTCAATGAAGTTGGGACCTATAACCGCGAAATTCGGCACCATTTTTTCGCCGCAGTCACCTATTTCCGTGCAATACGTCGCCGATTTTTCTGCTTGCGGAACCTATTACCGCGAAATTCGGCGCCATTTTTGCAGATGTCGCTCGGAATTCGCATGAGCGGAAATCGAAATATCATGAGCACGGCTCTCAAAACTACAATTTCTACTTCAAACAATGAATATTATATGGGTTTTTTTTCTTCTGACACATCCCATTAAAATAATATTTTTAATGTTTTTTATATGCGGAATTTGTACTTCTGCTCATGAAAACCAATTGTCTTACTACTCCGCTCATGCCGCTCATGCCGCTCATGCTCATGAAATAGCTAACCTCCGAATTTCGAGCGACATCTGCAAAAATGGCGCCGAATTTCGCGGTAATAGGTTCCGCAACCAGGGAAAGCTGCGACGTATTTCGCGGTAATAGGTGTCTCCGGCGAAAAATGGTGCGGAATTTCGCGGCTATAGGTCCCAACATGGTAGGTGTGTAAGCCCAAAATTTGGAAATGTGGCGCCGAATTTCGGTACATGGTGCCGGGGATTGCACAGATGTTGGGCAGTTCTTGGGCCATGTAACTGGAGATACGGCGCCATTTTCTCAGACATCGGACTTGCGGTGCTCGACGAGACCTCCTCGGGCAACATCACAGGACCACGAGGGAGCGTGCGAATATTCTTGTCAGCTCGCCATGAATCATCTTCTCCGCCAAGTGCCTCGTCAAGTCTTCGTCTCACTGGACGGGTGTGAACATCTCCTTTCAAGTGTTGGCCACTTCGAAGCAATGGCGTGCCCTGAAGGCCCTCTCGCAAGGCTGCCGCCCACTTGCGAGGATTCTTCGATCTGGAGGCAGTCCGCATCAGCATTTCCTACCTGTCCGGCCCCAAGCCCCACTGTTTCCCTTTCAAGAACTCGTTGTACCTGCATTGCTGCATAATTGACCTGACAATGTCCTCCGTTGTGGCAGTGAGGATGTCCACCAGATGCGCTGCAGAGGAGGCACGCCAGGAAGAATGTACTGATTCGGCCATGTTTGTTGTCGGCATGTCGGTGTCGGAGTCGAGACACATTTCCTGCACATGCACATATTCAGGTTACAAGCAATGAGTAGCTAGCATAATATTCAACGGGACGCAAATTTGTCCAACTCACCTCCCGCATATAGTCGCCGAACTGGAGGAAACGATAATGCCACCATGCTAGCCAACTGACCATTGCTCCCTCGTCTGATTTCTTTACAGCACCTGACGTTGTCCACCAAGCCCGTATACATGCAAACTGTGTCTCTGCATCATCCAAGGTAGGAACACACTTCCACGCAAGACACATGGAACGGTGCTCCTCTCTGAAATCTGGTGCCACGAGCCTGGTTGTGTACTGCGACAAGCTCTGCAGAAAATGGAACCCACAATATCTCTCATTGTTTTTCATCGGAACATTGGGATCTTCCCCGTACACCCTTCGGATGGCAGCCCAATTTGCTTGTGCGTTGTCCGCCATGAAACCACGGAAATTGGGAGGGGGCAATCCCGCCCTGGCCATCTGTTCGTTTATTCCCTGCCAAAGAAGCATCTCCGATTGTGTGTCCTCTCCTTTCATCTCACAAATAACAATTGTCATTAGCATCCTGCAGTAGGTGTCGTAGACATGTGCACCCATTGTCACCCACTGGTGATTTGTAATTCGCTTGATATGGTCAAACATGACCTAACTGTTTGACAAGTCCCCACTCGTCATCCGGTGGACCAATTCGACGCCGCTGCCAAGCCCACACGTTGACATTTTGAATACAAAATAGCGATCTGCCTCAGTCCCTTGTCCTGGAAATCTACTTCCATGAATGTAGTCATATCCACATCGTCGCTTCACCTCCAGAATGGAGTGCATATCCAAGCCACGCCCAATTCTCTGTTTGCAGGAGACAATGTGGTTTCGGACATTCGGTGAACAGACGTGGAACACCGACTCTAGCAATGCCTCCATTTCCTTCTCATCGAGAGGAACTATGTCGGAGCCGTCTTCCGACATAATTCTGGCCAATGCCATCTTATGGGCGGCCTGCAGCTGTATCTGTTTGGGTTTGGCACCAGGTCTCAACTTAACCTCCTCTTGAACGAGCTGCTCTGCCTCGTGGGCAGCCTCCCTCGAGTTACCCCTCGTCAATTTGTGACAATGGGAACCAACGTGTCGGATGAAGTCGTCTCAGGGGAACAGGCCGACACCTGGCCGACAGAGAACATCCCACAGATGGAAAAATGGCGCCGAATTTCAATACGAGGCCCGTCAGATGAAGTCGTCTCGCAGGAGAGGCCGACACCTGGCCGACAGAGAACATCTCTCGGATGGGAAAACGGCGCCGAATCTCCAATGAGGCCGTTCGGATGAAGTTGTCTCAGGGGTAGAGGCCGACACCTGGCCTACAGAGAATATCCCCCGGATGGCAAAACGGCGCCGAATTTCCATCCGAGGCCGTTCGGATGAAGTCGTCTCGTGGGGAGAAGACGACACCTGGCCGACAGAGAATATCCCTCGGATGGAAAAACGGCACCAAATTTCCATCCGAGGCTGTTCGGATGAAGTCGTCTCGGGGGGAGAGGCCGACACATGCCTGACAGAGAATATCCTTCGGATGGAAAAACGGCGCCGAATTTCCATCCGAGGCCGTTCGGATGAAGTCGTCTCGTGGCCGAGTATCCTATCGGGTTAGGACAATCCCTTACTCATTGATCATGATTAAAAATATTTTGGCTATAAAGTCCAGAAGACTGCACGAACTGTTGGATCGCAAGTGCAGGAGCGTACATACATCCCGAATGTATGATTGATCTTCAAAGAAAGGTGTCCAGTTCGTAAACTTGAGAACAAGTTTCATGAGAATTTAGGATGTATTGGTCCCGAGAGCACACCGGGACTGAGGATTACAAAGTCTCATCAAATTGTAAATTTCTTGTTTTAAAGTCAGACACAAGATTACATGCATACATGATCTTTTAGTGTTGGTGAAATCGGAGTGCTCACATAGATCTTGGTCGAGTACCCGAGTTCCATAGATCTAGTAGTGACTGCGAAGCGCTTGACTGCACGTTGAGATTGAAACTGAATTCAGTCCTGAGTTCTACATGCTGAAGCTGCTCTGTGAGAACAGTGCCTCAACCCGGATCGGGGGAAAGCTGAGATGGCACTTTTACTCTTGCAACTTTCGTAAAGGCCTTCAGCACTTGGGGCATAATTTGTTCTGCCACTTGTTCCTCCGTGTTGACTCGTGAGCCCGCAAACCCTACAACAAAATTAGACAAAACACAACACAGGGAGGCCTAGCCGTGCAGTTGAATTTAGGAGCATGGATTCGAAGCACTTAACACAGTGCAAGTTGGAAGTCGAGCTGGCTTCATACTAGGTTCTAGACTCGAAACCCCATTTGAGAGGGTTTGCTTTGCAAGTGTATGGATACCACAAAAATCTCCCCGAGCCATGATCTACTCCTTGTATAATCTGGGCACGGTAGCTGGCTAACTACACAATTTCGGCCCAGCACTTCTTGAAGGCTATCCAGTTTTCGCAATAATGGCGACCCTCTGCTCTAGGTGACCAGGAAATCCTGTCCTTAACACAGTCCAACGTATGAACCTCCTATTGTATAGTCCACATTCAAGAAGCGTCAATCCCCAAGCCCACAAGAGCTTCCCAAAAGCACAACTTTCTGCCTGCTGACAACCTCACCCTTAAGAGAACAGTTGAGGGAGACCGAGCGATCGAGAGGAAACAGCCGCCATAGCCACTGGATCTTTGCCGCGATTGGTCCTTGCAGAGAGAGGAGCAGATTTGCATGTGGAGTATCCACGTGAGGACTGGCACCGTAGAGCGATGCGTTTGATGCCCTGAAAAGCATGTGCACAACGCGGCCGCTATCTGCTGGTTGGTAGAAACTGGAAGCCTGCAGATTTCGGACCTATTTGCAATTATCGCCCGTGTTCGTAATTATCATACACCCTAGGATAAAACCATTCAGGTTTGGGATAGTAGGTCTACTGTACATAATATTACTCGGAAGCTGTTGTATAAAAACCAAAACAAAGTATCACTGCAACCTAACACTAAGTAATAGGTCGCAGTTAATTAAGGAACACAACTGGCCTGAAGACTTGAAAGGTTCAAGTTCAACAAAAAAACAAGATCAGGGAACGAGGTACAGACCCGAGCGATGAACTTCCAACACATCCCTGTTTCTACCTCTACAAAGTCCAAAATCGCAGCCCCGGGTTTATGGGTTAATTTGTAACACACCTTTGCAAAAGCAATACGACGCTCAAACACACGAAGGGTGACAGGTCCCGGACGGACGTGCATGCCAAACATCTTTGAAGGATTGTGGAAACTGAAGTCCAACTGGGCTGTCACCCAGAGCTTCTTACTAGGGACATTGCGGGCGTCCCACCCGTTGGTTACCTTCCAGGAGTCTATTTGAAATCTCTGCAAATAAATTAGTAACAAGAAAAAGACTTAATTACGTAGCAAGGTAGAGAGATGGGAAGTTCTTACAAACTGAACATCAATGAAAAGTCTAGAACTTCACGCAGTGTTCCATGAAATAAAGAAATCGAAACGTAGGTCTAGCACTGCTCCACCCCCAGGAAGTGCTCACCTCTCAAATTAATAGGGATTCTCACTGGCAATCTTAATGCTTAAAATGCATAAGACTTAGCTCTCGATAGCTCGATTTCATCTCGACCATCAGATCTATGCCCACGCTATTCAATTCAAGCAGACCCAGTATAATTAAGAAAATGATCTCGACGGTCCACCCAATCAGACTGGCCAGCCACTGCATGGATAGTTTCACCTTACTTAATTCACATATATGTCTGGTAAATTTTGAACAAATATTAGTTCATGTCCTCATAGGGCTCATTGACCAAATCAAATACTTCAAGCAAGCTTAGAGTATAGTTCGGTCAAGGTTAACCCTGGCAGCGTTGTTTTCTCTACATCCAGCTTTGAGGAGTTAGCCGACGTACCAAAGCCCCATTCCTTTAGCGGTGCCATTTACAGTAGATCATGGACGTGAAGGAAACTTCACTATATATGTTCACGAATGTGCACCTATAAATTGTGACTTTCAGAAACAGATTCGCAGGCGCACGTCTTGTCGATGGATTGAGCAAGTTTACCAGTAGTTTCTGGGCGACAGCGAGGATTCCTTGTATGGACAAGGATGGAACTCCGACTAAACGAACCCGATATTGATCTCATTCTTGACTTATTCCTCATGTCAATTGGCTTGGAAGTCATCAACCTTCTTTGTAACGAACTCCTTTCACCCGAGAGGACGTGACTGAATCCATTCAACTGAATCTCCCTATCCCTCGTCTTCCACTTATCGATTTAGACGCAAACTCACTATCACAGCTCCAGGGTCCGTCAAGAACATAATTGAAAGGGTGTGAAAGAGAGTGCCTCATGAATCCTTTTTCTTTTGTGCCAAAGACAAACTGCAGAATCATCAATGTATAACAACCCGGGTATATAAGGACAACAATGCCTGGAATTGTTCGACTGATGCCATCAGTAGAAGAAATTCAGGATGTTGTTCAGGAGCGGTTAGCGCAGCTCTAATAATCCGTCAAAAACGACATAACCTTCTTGATCGACTGAGAAGAGAGAGAGAGAGAGAGAGAGAAATGTACCTCTAACTTTGTGATGGGCGTGCGAGGTGACAAGACCAACAGCCATGTGCCCATGGCCATACATATCAGCGCCAGTACCAGCCCAGTGGTCCAGCATTCAGTCGGGCAGTGGCAGGCCATCGATATTCTCGAATTCCTTTCTACGGCACACCGTTTGATATGCGTTCACCCTCTATTTCCTTGACTCTTCAGTACTTCTTGCAGATGTAGATCTATGATTCTTCTCCCTCAAATTGGCAATGTACTTATGCTGATCAACACAGTTTTCAGATATAATCTATATCTACATTATTCTCATAGAAGTCCATGGATGTTGTGAAATTCTCTCTCTCCCTCTCTCAACTATCTCTTTCCGGCACTCGCAAATCTAAGAATGGCCCGGAGTCTGATTTGGAACAAAGGATGCTCTCCTCTCACAGAAACTCGGAAGTCGCAAGACTTGAAAACCGTGATATCCCTCTCGACGGCGTGCCGGCATATGAATGTTGGTAAGACGGTGAGAGTTCCAAAGAGCAAGCTACAAGCATCCGTGGTAGGGAGAAAGGTGTTGGGGATGGCGACGTTCGGAGGGCTGTAGCCCACGTGCTCGAGAGCGATGGCTCGCCGCTCGTGGTAACAGGAAATGATCAAAAGGAGTGCACCCTCCATTCTTGGACCTTTGCACAAAATTTGGTTAGGTCTCTTCTCCCCTAAACGACGACGCGACCCGAAACGGGTTGCGTCGTTTTTCATCCAGCTCGTATCTTCGTCGGACGAAGATGGGCCCTGAACGGAAAATGTAGCCCTGATTCTCCTCTACACGCAACAAATGGCGGTTCAATGCAATCAAAACCCCGCAGCCACGCCCATTGACTCGGTATGGAATGCCGAAAGGGCCATACTTTCTAGCAACCCATGACCACTGAAAAGATGCCCATGACCACTAGGAATATGCCCATGTCCACTGGGAATATTCCCATGTCCAATGGAAAGATGCTGGTTGCCACTGGTTAGTGTGGGGAGGACGGCGGTCTTGCGTGACCGTACTTTTACAAAGTATTTATACGAATACCGAGTAATTTATATGGGAATTTCATACGTTCCAAGTGGGGGATATCAAGTTGAAGAGAGCAGGGTTGAAAGAGTGCACCTCCACTATTTAAAGCTTGTGCGACGAAGACTGTGATTATATTCGAGATCTATGTGTCAACGCATAGAGCTATTTGCATGTTCCGAATCGAGGTTATTGAAAGAGAATCCAAATTTTTTCATTAGGAATTGTCTCTTTGTTAGCATTTGAAGATTTGACAAGAGAGAGAGAGGGAGTCAGATTGCAGGTTTTCATTCCCTAAGCAGGTTTTGTGAAGGTAAGAGAAAAGCAGGAATCAAACACGGACTAGGCGAGGTGGGACAGGGAATGTGTGATTTCAATGCATTGTTGGGACCTCAACGTAAATTTGAGTAGTGTTAAGGGGAGCATCACAAGGGACGTCAGGAATCATGGTAACCCGGAAGACTTGCGGGCCCGCAAGGGGCCGTCTTTCCCAGTTACATTGTTCCCGAGGCTTTACAAGCTCTCGTCTTCTCCAATGCTCTTTCCGACAATTTTACCTGCAAACCTAAGCATCTAAGGGTAATTAGAGACAAAGAGTGTTCAAATTGGCTGGAAGGTTTGCTTACAAGTGCAAATCACCTCGTACTACGAGCGCTCTTTGCCCAACTCGAATGCCGGTACCCTACTGATATATTATATTCCATCTGCATTTTCAAATACCAAGTAATATGTTCTGTAGTCTCTGCCAATCTCACGAGCAGTTTTGAGCCTGCATCGTACCTCCTAGACTTGGAACCATTTGTCAAAGCTATGAAGAGTTGTCACTCCCTATACAGAAACTGTATGTTTAGCTATCTTTGGCATCTTGTGCACATCTGTTTCGTTCGGTTGGTATTATGTTGCCCCATTTGACCCACATATCAACCGAAATAGGGGCCAGCAGATTGATGTTGGCCAATGGATGCCACATCATATGGTCATTATTGGCAACTTCAAGCTCAACTGCCCTAGGGGGTAACCAAGGAACGAATTGCTCGTTACCTGGTGTAGCCCCTGCAGCCCGATCCTGTTCCACTTGAGAAAGAACGACCTGATCAAAAAAGTCTTTTACAGCTTCCTTTTCTTCATCCGGTACGTCCATACAACCCAAAATTGGGTGATTGCTCACTATGGGTATAAATTCCTTTTCAACAGTGGTTGAGGACTTCTGGGTGGACACAGGTAAGACATCTTCATTGTTAGCCAGCCAAAGGGCATCCTCAATTGAGGAGCCCTTCTTTTCCCAAGTAGCAATCTCAGTAGCATCATCCTCCAATACTTCCAACAACCTAGAGTGGTATTTCTGGAGTTTTTCCAGCCACTTCCCATTCTTGTTTACCGTAATGCCAAGAGCAACCCAATCCTCCAAAGCTAATGTTTCAAGCAATAAGACAGGTCGGTTATCACTGACGTCTTCAATAGCTTCAGATTCCAGCCTTTGTATGGCAGCATGAAAATCACCTGATTTGATTTGTGCAAATGTAGCTTGCACTACTGGAATAGGAGGGGGCAGGGGCAGCTGATATCCAAGGGCCTTAAGCTCATCCTTCCATTCAGACGTGGCCTTGTTGGCTTTCTGCCGGGCCATCCAAACAACATGTCAGTATGTTACAATGGTGAGGCAATAAACAGAAAGGAAGACGGTAGATAGTGTGTACAAACACCACTAAGTACACTAGAAAAGGAAGAGTGGGAAGATATTCATGTCATGTCAAGACATGGACAAGACCCACTAGGGTCATTGTCAATTAAAGACATAAACAGCCCATGACAGGGCACCATCTAACACTTCCAGTCTTGTCATAGCATACCAAGTGACAACACCCATTCAGTCATGATAGAACATGGTGGGAGGGCGGGGTTTATTCATGTTCAGATTCCTGACATGTACCCAAGTGACCCTCTTGCACAATACAAGTTAAATTGCAGCCTCAGATTATATCATCCATAATTATCCACAAGATATGCATCATGCAAGATATCATGGGCATGTAAGAACAACTTGTCACATTACAGATCCAAGATATGTATACACAAGCATCTTGATGGACCATCATGTAGTTTATCATATTCCAATCATGCAACCAGTTAATCTTCATGGGCATGACAAAATATAATGCAGCCTCACTCTTTACCATTGGTAAGTAATCCAAGACATGCATCATGCAAGGCTCCTTGGGTAGGTAAGAACAACCTGTCCTACTACAGATTCAGGATATGTTCATACAAGTACCTTGAAGGACCAACCTGCAATTAATCAGATTTCAAGCATGCAACCAAGTAAACTTCTTGGCCGCTGTGTAAGAGAGACACGTGCTTGATAGAAAAAATGACACGTGGCATAGTGCGCACTTTCCATGACTGTGAACTATGACTACAGGCGAGGCAATCCGGTTGCAGCACGTGGCACGCCACATTTTTCACACGTGGTCCCACGGGAAATTGACACGTGTCACGATGAGCGTTTTTTTTGTTTTTTGTTTTAAGGAAAGGGGACAGAGGCCCTTTTAATCAAGTTAATAATTAATAAAGGTTCACATAAGGTGGAAAAAATAACCACCAGGGAGGCCGTAAAGCTAACTAGGGGGAAACTTCCCTAAAGCCATAGCATACTAGCTCTATTAAAAGAACAAACAAAAGCAGATAGAGAGGTAAGACTGCCAAGGCAGAAAGAGATGAAACAAGGAAGAAGCCGCAAGGAAATTGCTGGTAAGCAGCAACTAGGAAACATAACTAAGCTGCAGAGCCAAAATGAAAGAAACCAGAGGCCCCACACCCGTAGTTGGAAGCACCAAACAGTGTGCGGCAACGCACACTGTTTGTGCCCCCCTTTCCGGTTGTTTTTTTACTTCAAAATGGGCCACACAGGGCCAGTATGCCATGCTCAGAATACCCCTAATTGGAAGCCCCAAACAGTGTGCTTCAAAGCACACTGTTTGTGGCCCGGTCTGTGCCTGTTTTTTTATTTCAAAATGGGCCATGTTTGATTTCTAAATGTGCCACACAGGGCCAGTGTGCCAAGTTCAAAACACCCGTAGTTGGAAGCACCAAACAGTGTGCGGCAACGCACACTGTTTGTGCCCCCTTTTCCGGTTGTTTTTTTCCTTCAAAATGGGCCACACAGGGGTAGAGCTCCAAGAGATGATCCAATAACAAGGTCTACAAGCCATAAGAGCGTATGGAATCATAAAAGAAGGCGAGACCACTAAAGGGAAGGCATTTAAAAGCGCAATTGGGTTCTGAACTTGGTCACACGAGCCCTCTTGTGCCTCCAGTTGAAGTCCCCTTCATCTTCGTCCCAGGCGACATCCCATGTAGCTCGCTTGGGGAGGTCACTCTTGACCACATTTTTCCCAAGGGGCATGAAGCTAGGCACACTTCTCCAAAGTCATTGGTACACTATTCAGCTATACAGATGATGAGCTACGGGCATACACTAATCTTGCCCGCAAGAGGTTGACACAAGTCTTAGAGTATAAGCTTCCAGACATGGTGGGCATACACTGTATGCCAGTTAGGATTCGTGCGAAGCCACCAAAGGACAGGAAACAATACGGCCAACGGGGGGAAGATGTTTCGGATACTACTGGTTCTGTGGACGGGAATTTTGACATGGCTGGGGATTATGCGATATAAATGGCGGAGAAGAAACGACGGGGATCTCCTATGCCTGAAAGTTACCTCCATATCAGCCTAAGGCAGGACAATCAGATCCATCTAGTCGACAGTCATCCCCACCAGCCAGCGACATGGCTCGGGCTCACACAGAGAGCCCTCCGAGGGACTCTCACCGGCAGAAGGGTGTTCGTTCACAGAGGTTTGCTGATCCTAAGCAGTAAACCATGAGGACACGGCTTTTTGAGAGGGGGAGGGGATAATGCTAGGGGGTTGTCTGGGACTTCGACAGTTTTACGGGTTCTGTGGGTTACCCTTGATTTTGCGCAGACTTACGGATGGTAGACTTAGACCAACAGAGGCCAGGGGTGACAAACACAGGCCTTAGGGATGGTAGGTAGGCTCACACAGTCAGTCACAAGCTTACATAGCCTATCACAGCCAACCACAGTCCAACACAACCAGTCACAGCTCGGCACAGTCACAACCCGACAAGGGCTCAGGCGGAAAGCACGATCTTAGAGCACAGGGATGGAGATTACACAGAGGAGGAGATACGACGAGATGATGCTTAGCTGTAGAGATGCACTGTAGAGCAGATTAGAGACACCATGACTTCGGCCTGATACATGATAGATATTAATATGATTCCTATTTCATATTCACACAGTGTAGAGAGATATGAGTGAAGCTGTGGAATGAATGCTTGAGTAGTTGGAACATGGTAGATTGCAAAAGCAATCTGATACTTAATCATAGACAGTAAGGTAAATTGCTAATATGAATGCGAGAAGGAATACAAATAGGTAGCACCCCCATGATACACTAGTTGTAGGTCATGACTAATTGTTCTGAGCGGGCTGAGTACTTAGAGCACCCCCTGGGTCAAAAGTCCATTTGGTCAAGGTCCAAAATTCAGTCAACGCGCGCACGGCGTTGCCACGTGCCCCCCAAATTAAGCCGCAGCCGGCGGAACGACTGACCGAAACCACTCCGACCACATCATGAGTGAAACGACTGGGCTGTCCAAAGAGACTAGTTTGTTGGCACTCCGAGTTGCCCAGTCTTTTTTTGTCTGCAACGACTCACTTTGCAGTCGTTTTGCCAGTCGTTAAATCGACGATTCTTGCAGTGTTTGCATATTTTCGATTTGCATTTTTGAAAAGAAGTGGCATGAATTGCCATGCAAGCCACTTTAGATCCAGCTGCCCCTGTGGTGGGGGCGGTAGCAGCAAATAGGGAAGGGGGCTGAAGCACCCTTGAGTGCCGAAGGCACTCAAGGAGGCGGAGGCGCTCACTAGGTGGAGCCCCGCAAACCGGGTTGCGGTGGGGGGGGGGCTCCACGAGGGGTGGTGGTGACCAAGGGCCAAACCGAGAGACCTTGAGCTAGAGTGGATTCAAGGACCTAATGAAAAAGCAGTTTGTGCCCCTCAACACGTCCTGGCTCGTCCGGGACAAGATGAGGAACTTGAAGCAAATGGACGACATCCGCGGATGTGTTCAGGCTTTCAATGTACTATTGCTCAAAGTCGCGGATATGTTCAGGCTTTCAATGTACTATTGCTCGAAGTTGCGGATATGGCGGAACCAGAAATGGTCTTCAACTTTGTGGCGGGACTGGCCCCATGGGCCAGGCGGAAGTTGGAGGAGAGGCCACCAAAGACTTTGAACGAGGCAATTGAAAGGGCTGAATGCTTCTTGGATGTCCCTAGAGGCGAAAGACAAGGCCGTACGGAGCTGTACCACAAGAAGATCCGATGGGAGGGTAATTCCTTCCAACCGGAAAAGAAGTAGGATAGGCCACGCGGCGACAAATGGCATATGGAAATCAAAGGGAGGGCCTTCACACGTCAAGGCGACACCCGGTGCTCCGAAAGTTCTATTAGGTGCGGTGGCTTATGGCGGACAGAAGGCGACATTTGATGGGATGTGCTTAAGTGCGGGGAGCCCGGGCACATGGCCAAGAAGCCTGAAGCCCCGACAGTTGAATATGACCCGGGCAAGAGCTGTCCAAAGACTCCATCAGCCGCTTGATGGAAGCGGTGGTCGCCAAGATTGGCAAGGTAAGCAACTACTCTTGTGAGTTATATTAGGAGACAAGAGCTTTACATAAAGGAAGTCAACTGATGTTCATGAGCGGGTAATTTCCAAAACTAACGTGTCGTTGTTGGTGGACACAGGAGCATCGCACTCCTTCATGACATCGGCAACGACACGGAAGATGGGACTCCCGACGAGTGACGTGGGGGCCTCTATTGAAGTGCGTTCTGCCAAAGGAGAACCACACAACTAGCGACGAGGGTGACATTCGATGTCCCTTTTTCAGCTGGGGAGTTAGGAGGGGCGTGAAAACTTCACTATTTGTGAGATCGATGGAGTGGATCTCATTTTGGGAATGTTGTTTCTGAGCAAATTCGGAGCGGTCATAGAGGCAAAGAGTCCTGGGGAATTGGAGAGCTGACATTGACCGCAACCAGGTCAGGGGACACTAGGGAATCTGCTAGGGAGGGAACACGCCTGAATGCAGAAGTGGAGTGGTCATGGTGGATCAAACCTTTGGACCAGGCTTGGTGGGTCATGAAGAACCCCGTGCTTATGGAAGGCTGGAGCCGCTTGGGCTCGCCTAATCTGCTGGGACCTGACCGAGATGGAGCGAAGCCGAAAGCCCTGTTGAGAATGGACCTATGAAGGAAGGACGAAGGAAAATTACTGGACAGCGAGCGTGATAGAAAGGTGGGAGATGATGGTTTTAGAAATAGAAGCAGTATTGGAGACGTGCAATTGGCCTGCCAGATTAGAGTGGGAGGATAGCTGGATGTGCAGCTAGCGGATGAACCAAGCGTGAGCTGAAAGAGAGAGCGAGCGATCTCAGGAAGCACAGGAGAGGGGGGACCAGAGTGGCGGGGGAGGGAGGCTTAAGGGTGGTGGGAATTTAGGATTAGTGGCGGCTGCATGGCTGATGAAACCAGAGCCTGTCGGGGATTACACTTCCGATGAAAGGAGTTGAGAGGCTATTGGCTGAGGGATGGAAATATTGAAGGTGATTAGGGAAAGGATCATAGGGAAGGCGGCTGTGCATTAAGGAAGCTGATGAGTATCCATCTGAAGGAGAGGTTGCCGAACAAACGAAAGGGATGAAGGGAGGATGTTCGTTAAGAACCTTAACAGGTTTGTGAAGCTGGAAGGATGGATGATGGATTCTATTGAATCGTGATGTACTTGCGATGATGCTTAAGGACAAGGCATAGGACGAGAACGAAGGGTTAAGCACGCAGGGAAGGTTCAGGGCACGGGAGCTTGGGGGAAAGCCGTTGAGGGAGCTTTCCCTCTCACCGCAGATGTTCTAGCCCATCATTCTGAACCTTCCCGAATCTGCTAGAACAAGAGATGGAGTAGTGCAAACAAATAGTTGGCCTGGAGGATTCTATCTTCGGGGGGATGAAAAATAGTCTCGAATTGCAGCTTTGCTGTAAGGGGCGTCTGTGCTTTTCAGGTCATTGATTCTTGCCTGTGATGGTTGGATATGATATGCCTTCCTAATACATATCTAGGATGAGAAAGCTGACTCTGAACACTAAAATGCCTAGGTGCATATCAATTACCAGCTCAAACCATAGTGTCCATGCACACTGCCATATGACAGTTTGGGTTACAACAGCAGGGTTCCACAATTCCTACAACCAGAGTACTGTACTCCAGAATCAAGTCATCTTCCCTCTCAATGCTCCAGCCCTCACATCATCTCATCCTTTCATTCCATCATCCTAACTCCCACTCATCTCTCTCTCCAAAACCAAAACGACGACACGAGAAGAAAAAAGTACCCATTGTTCTATGCAGCCACCGGCTATGTAGTATCCGAGTCCTATCGTGCTCATCAAAGATCGCTGCTGCAGAAACATACAGACAAACTAGCCCGGATGAACATTGCACAGAACGGGTGCACCCATTCATCCACGGGATTCAACACTCCAAGCTGAGAACCCATGTACTTCACCCACGAAAATCCGTTACGCACTTCATCTAGGGATTTAGCCACAAAACAAGCCAAGGCCTTAAGGCTTAAGTGAAACAAAAATGGAGGCGTCATACTCTCACTCTCTGAAACAAAAAGACAAAAATAAAAACAGGGCCCAAGAATTTTCACCACAGAGGGTTTGCAACACAAGATGCCCCGAAATCAAGAGGGACCATGACACAAAAATCGCAAAACTTGGGCCATCGGTAGATCTCAGACTTTGAAGAACCCTTGGAACAAGTGCACGTTGCATATTCCAGGTGTGGGAGTTCCTGCGGTATACTCGTAATTTGCAAATGGCTCCATCTGCGACATCACTTTGATAGGGTTGAGGTGTAGGTTGTCATCAGGAGTTGCAGAGCTGATGGCTTGGCCTTGAATAATCCTGTTGGTGAGAGATTGTTGGCACGAATCCTTCAGTTGCACCGAAACTTTGCATTGTGGGTACCATTGAGCGCATAACAGCAGGACGAGGGGATCAGCCGTGCGTAGCCATGTCGGGCTGATACTCTGTGAGAACTCCAAGGAAACGGCCTTAGCCTCCACTGGAATGGGGGACGATCCTGCATGCATCTGACTGGTGAACCCCAGTAATAGCAGGAGCAGCAACATGTTTTGAGACTTCCTTGCATGATTTTCGTTCGGTTGAACTGAAAAAACACCAAAATCGCCTGCGCGGCCAAGGTCGTCGAGCCTGAGATGTTGTCCGCAAGTGAAGTCGCACATGAGCAAGCAAACAACAAAGGCTTAAGATAATTACCAAAAAGAACTAGTACAACATTCAAAATCGTCCTAAAAATTTAAAAGAAATGGTTTGCAAGAAGCGCCTAGGAGAGATGAGGGTCAACATAAGGGAATGGGAAGGGGTTGAGGATAGCATCTAGAGGACAACATCTAGAGCGCAGCATCAAAAGAAGCTTTGAGTTGGGCCATGGCGGCGGCCAGAGCTACACACGCTAGTGGGCATTAAACAAGGGGCATTGCTAAATAGGGTGAAAATCAACACGAGAATGGGGAAATAAAATAGCAGAACCCTAGAAATAACAGTTTAGCGGAAAAGTTAGCAGAGAGTTGAGCGGGAGAGCGGAGCTTCGCCCTCCCACATCGGATTGGTATCAATGATGACTTACCAACAAGGTACGATTCGTTGGCAAGCGGTGCGCACGAGGAGTTGGCAGAGGTAAACTCAACAAGTAATCTACACTCAAGCAACCAAGGATCTCTGCCGGTTGTGCGGATGTGTAGTGCTGCTCCTCCAAAGCCCAAGTTGAGATTATCCCAACTGCGTTCTTATGCTCCTGCGGAGAAAGGTGGTGGCTGAAGAACATCAACGCCTTTGTGCTTTCGAGCCATCAATTGCGCCCCCCACTAATCCCCCCCAAATCCCCAACTTTATCACTCGCAGGAAAAATTAAACCTCGAAGCATTCACGACACAAGCACAAGACACTTATATCCTTGGCCCCAAAGCAATGAGGACTAAACACCCTAAACGGCGCAGACATATTGCCATAGGTGGTGAACAGCTGCGCAAGCAAAGGAAAACCGGGTAAGAGAGACGGTCCCCCAAATCGCCAGAAGCAGCACACGAGGTCACCATGCAGGGAAAAGGAGGGCAAGCGAAGCTCGTCGTCGAGCTGCAGGAAAACGCAAGAGAGTGGAGAGCTCCAGCAAATTGCGCGTGAAACACCCAAGTCCCCCGCCACCCTGCGCTGCCCCCAGGTGGCTTTCATCATCGTGGCGGGCGGCCATGCAGGGCAATCCCACACACCCGCCGCTGGCCATCGCCGCCGCTGGCCGCCAGCACTGCATATCCGTCCTGCCACGTGCCCAGTTATGGAATGCCAAAAGGGCCATGCTTTCTCTTTCAGTTATGCACCCATGACCTCTGGAAAGATGCCCATGACCGCTGGATAGATGTCCATGACCGCTGGAAAGACGCCGGTTGCCACTGGAAAGATGCCGGCTACCACTGGTTACCCGTTGGAGGACCGCGGTCTTGAGTGACCATACTTTATACTAAGTATTTATATGAATATCGAGTAAGTTTATACGGGAATTCCATACGTTCCAAGTTTTTTTGTAGAATGCCCGGTTCATCGCGCGGGCAGGGTTCGCTCGAGGGAGGGGAACGTGAGGATGCAATGGAGGGATACGCCCAGGTCGAGCTGTTGCCGACTGAACAAATCGACAGGATTCGAAGAACTCTTGAAGTACCGTAACCTGCTTCTAATTGAATAGAAGCCAGCCAGTAATCAAACCCGACGGAGGAGTATTGCAGTGAACTTCAAATTAGAACTAACTGTGCTAAGATTCGAGCCGTCCGGTAGTCTTCTAACTTCTCATCTACCTCCCAGTACAAATTTCTGTCATATCTCTGTCATATGGTGAAGAATCTCCGCCGTAGAAAGCCTCAACCGCTCGAGGCTTCTTCTTCTCACATATAGGATTATCAAAGTCAGCAGCTTTTGATTCCGAAGCCTTTGGAGGAGAGGGCTTGGGTTTGTTGGATGCTCGTCCCCACAGACTTGCCAAAGAACCCCCTCCACTTGCCGCCATTTTCCCTTCCTGCGGCGACATTTCCACCAGCACCTATTGCAGCTGCCCCTGAAATGCTGGAGCTTTTCTTTGCACCTACCTCCTTGACCTCTGCCCTCCATTCTGCATTCCCCAAAGTTGGAGGGATCTTGCGACTATCTCCTGTTGCCGTTGCTTTCCCCTTTTCCACAGAAACATTTCCAGCAACAGCTTTAATGTTTGAGTTTTTTCCTCCACCTATCTCCTTGACCTCTGCCGAACTGCTTGGGGGTATTTTGCAAGTATCTTTGGAGTCCTCAAGAGAGTCTGTCCTCATTTCGTAAGAAACATTTTACGAGATTCAACAAACATGAAGGAAAACAGATGCTTCATAAAAACGACGCCTTTGTTGTTTGGCGAGAGAGGAAGTGCCCTGCCTGGTGAACAAACAAACTCTCGTACGCAAAACACCTAGAAAATACGCGATGTAGAATACATGGTCGACGGATGAAAACTGCATTATGTAGACCCAGGGTTAAAGACGTCAAAGAATATTCATCTGGAATTTTTCTCGGGTGTCTTCATATCCCAGGGTAAAGAATCTTTCCCTGGGTCCAGGGAATATTTACCCAGGGCTAGCGAATCTTTCCCGGGCTTTCTAAGCCTGGGCCACTGCAACCCCAGGACAATAGGAAAGGACGGGCAGCGGGCGAAATTTGTTCCCAATGAGTTCCCTATATGGGCGGGGGTGCAGGACATCCAGTCCCAGGCCCAGACCTTGCTTGGTCCATGGCCTAGACCCCGGGTATGGAATCCCAAAACAGCCATCATGGTTGGGGCCCGCAGGCCTTGGGACTTGAATGGAATGTTCCAGAAACATAGGTAAAGCATCTGTAGGCTTTGAGATGCAATGTGGCTCGAGCTAATGTCCTTGGCTTGAGGCTCAATCTCAAGACGTATAATGTATTTTCTATATATTTTCAAAATACGTATATCTTATTTGAAAAATATGAGGGATGGGCAGTCATAAAAAAACTTCACGCCGTAGACCTCAAGCCACGTGACCTCAGCCTCAGACTGTGGGACCTCAAGCCCTAGGATCCCCATCCTAGGCCACATGTATGGAATACCAAAAAGGCCATGCTTTCCACTCCCGTTGGCCAGATTCCAAAACTGCCTCTTTTATGCTTACGCTCCTGCGGTGGCTATGGCATCTTTATCCACGCCAGGAATCTTCCTTGTGCAAGGAATCCAAAACCCCACGCAATGAATCTTCCCTGCGCAAGGAATCTAAAACCCCGCGCAAGGAATCTTGAACCCCGCGTTAGTAATCGTATATCCTGCACGTATAATCTTTTATCCATACATGCTCACATATACATCCGTTGTGGCTCCGATTTGGCTCGGTTAGCACATTAGGTTTGGCAGACAGGTTTGGGCGATCGTCTTCCCCCACGGCACGGCAGTTCTCTCTTCTTCCAAGCTGCGAGTTTCAGGAGAAGCGGGGAACTTCGCTCATGTATGACGTCTCTTCCTCTTGTACCATTGTGTGTAATTGACATATGGTTGCTTGCTTGACATCCTTTGCATTGAGCAATATACTTGGAACAATGCTATTTTTCAAACAGGATGAAGAAACAGAGGGAGCATGTGCGGGCAAATAAGCAGTTATCCGTGAATACAGAACAAAGCTGTTCGGTTCACTTTTATTAAGTTTTGGCTGTGGAGCATATCCAGCCTTGGAATGATTAGAGTCTATAAGTTCAAGGGTGCGTTTCAATGCCAACTTTCTGGTCAGAACACCCATGGAAACTCGTCAAATTTTCTCTTGTTGAACTTTCTCCATTTGGTCTACTAGTCTTGATGGCTACATGGCCTATTTGCAGACCTCGTTAGCTGATTGAACCAAACCTTAGCTGGGCCGTATCGGTGGGTGGGCAAAGATAGGTGTCTGGACTTTCCTGTAATCAATGCAGCTTGCTACAGATTCCTATGGCTCGTGTAGCTGGTTCATAGCACTCTTTGAAATGCCTAAGTCTTCACAGGACTCTTCATCTCAATTACATACAACTTTAACCTACAAGTCACAAACTTCAGCAGGTTATTGACATTGGTGCGACCTGTCGACGCTACTATATTTTCTACTGGATTTGTAGGACAACAATACGTGCTGGAAGTCTTATGCTCCACTCATATACAATCAAAACTCTCAGAAGTAGTAAAGGGAAACCGGGATCCAGCTCCAATCCTACTATGATTAGCTCTAATTGTTTCTAAAAGAGTGGAACAATGCAGAGTAGATTTGGGCTCAGCTTCAGCTCCTTCGCTTTGGAGCAGCATAAGCCTGTAGCTTATGGAGCTTGGACTTTATCTGCCCTTGAGAAGTCTGCCCTTAGATATCCAAGAATTTGGGCTGTTCCACATGTCAGCCCCGAATCCTTATGCAAACACGGTACCAAGATTAGGTCGTGGACACCAGTATTGGGCGGTTATTTATATTTTTTGCTAACAGGCGGTTGCAGTTACATTGGAACTCAATATTGAAATAACCTAGTAGGCCGGTTCTTTCAATTTATTGACTTTCTAATAACCTGCCGGTTGCGGTTAAGAGTGACATGTTTTTTTGGCCAGGTATCCATAAATCCGGTTATCATTTTCGCTATAACTGAGGGTTATACAACCGGTTATGTATATTTATTTATTTATTTAAAAAGTAATATAGAATTATAGCTGAAATCATAAATATAATTCTGTATCAATCATAAATATATTTTCAAGCCTGCATTAGTACAATAGAGCCGATCTATAGATATATTTTAGATATACACATGCATCTAAAATTATTAAATGAATGGGGCTCATCAATGGGGATTTCAAAAAATACAATGTCCTATCATAATGTTTCAAAGTGCTTCAAAATATGAAGCCTGGCAAGCTCATTCACAAATTTAGCCAAGGACTCACACCTCAGAACCACCACTCATAACCTCAGGTTATTAGACCCAATATATATATTCATATATTAGACCACTCATTTTTGTTTTTTATTTTTTTCATAACCGTGCACTTAAAAAATACCCAACCGGTTGTCTACATCAATTTTTAAAATTTTGGCCTCCGCCGGTTACTATTGGGACCGGTTATTTGTATGCCTACACTCTGTCGGTTCCTAACGGGACCGGTTATTTCAAATTTTCATCTCTTGCGGTTATATATATATATATATAACCGGATAGATAACCAACTGTTATTAGAGACAAGATTAAATAACTGCCCAACATTGGTGGACACCGTATGGGCACATGCAATTTTACCAGTCGACTGCTATGATGCAACTTTTGTGTATTCATTCCCTCATATACCAAATTATGTAGTTTGGAGGTATAGAAAGATGTCATTTGCAAGACCTTGTGTTCTATCATGTTTGCCTTGATGATGCAGTTTGGCACGTCCGCAACAGTGCAAAAAAAAATACATGAAGGACGATGAGGTTGAGGAGTCCGCACTCTTATAATCAAACGCTGTGTTTGCACACAAAAGGGTGCATTACATCCTCTTCCCATCTACTCTTGGGAAGACGATCCACATATGTGGGAGGAAATGGAAGACAATTTGTAGATAAGCCCACAATATTGATTAGTTGCACAGTCACTATGTGGATCTTTTCTCTCTCCCCCTCATGACAGTGTTTGACGTTATTATGGCACTCTATGCAACAAGTCTGAATGGCTTCTGGGTGGAAAAGACCATGGGGTGGGGTGAATGACAGGTGGGGGAAAGCTGGAGCAGTGTCACGTGAAGGCTTGGAGAGGAAACTGCCAGCTTTAAGTACTGATCACCTGTCAAGGAGGTCAACGGGTGGGGAAGGTCACCTGTACACGAAGGAAGAAAAACGGTTCCGGCAGGCACGAACAGGGGAGAAGACGATTGGGGATGATGGCCTGGAGGACACTAGGGTTTGATAGAACTGGATGCAGGAATTAGGCACGGCGTGGTGGCTGGGTGGACCGGATGTGATAACCGGTGCTGTGCATTTTAGAGTTGGTTGATCCAGAAATAGTCACTGACTTTTGTAGTTAGCAGCGGCAGAGACTATGGTTCCTCTTTTGTACAAAAGGTGGTGTAAATTGTGTGAATATGGTTCCATCAAGAGCTAAGCTGTAAAGGAGTTGATCAGATATGATTCTTGTCACAGTTTGGAAGAAGAAAGGGTTGTATTAGACGTGCTAATGTGCTGGAGGCCCTTTGAACTGCAGCTCAGTGATGTTGGTTGATTCGAACCTATTTTGTTTGTAAATTATTTCTCTCCATATGACTTGATCCTGCCACCCACCACTGCAGAGGAAGTCATGCTGTTATATGTGAGGGGGACATCAACATAAGATTCCCAAAGAGAATCAGTTTTGCATAGTGCCATCTTCCTGTCTTGTGTGTCTCAGAGATCTCAAAACATGATCAGTGTTACATCTCTCGAGACAGTTCAAATCATACATAATCAACGCGCCCCACTTCGCAGTATGTGATTATCTAGAGATCTGAAAGCACAACCTCTTTTTTGTGTCGAGATGGTCTACTTCGAAAACAATGATCAAGATATATTTAATTCCATCGATTAGAATTAAGGATACTTGGAATGAATGTCATGGCCCTCATCGGATTGGTTATGCAAATATACATCCCAAGACGATCGCCCAAACCTGTCTGCCAACCCTAATGTGCTAACCGAGCCAAATCCAAGCCACAACGTATGTATATGTGAGCATGTATGGATAAAAGATTATACGTGCAGGATATACGGTTGCTAACGCGGAGTTCAAGATTCCTTGCTCGGGGTTTTAGATTCTTTGCGCAGGAAAGATTCCTTGCGTGGGATTTTGGATTCCTTGCACAAGGAAGATTACTGGCGTAGGATAAAGATGCCATAGCCACCGCAGGAGCGTAAGCATAAAAGAGGCAATTTTGGAATCTGGCCAACGGGCATAGGGTGAGTGGAAAGCATGGCCTTTTTGGTATTCCGTACACATGATCCAAGGCCCTAGAACCTTAGGCCACATGACCTCAGGCCCTAAGACCCTAGGCTACATGACCTCAGGTCCTAAGACCCTAGGCTACATGACCTTAGGCCCTAAACCCTAGGCTACATGACCTCAGGCCCTAAGACCCTCATGCAGCGGTCGATGCGGTTTCCTATTGAAGAGGCCCGTCAAGGCAGTGGCAATTGGCAATGGTTGGGCTGCAGCGGGTACTGGTCTTCATTTTCTTCGAGTTTACTCTGAAGCTGGCTTGCAAGTATGACATTTCCCATTCTAACGACTGAGCAATCCTGTCCATCTATGTCCTTTTCCATACTTTACGGTGTTCGGTCTACAAGGAGATTGGCTGCCTCACCTCAAAATTTCTGTTTTTGCAGCTACACGTTTGCAATTCTGACTGCACTTCTGACTTGCCCAGCAAGATAGGCCCTAGTACATCCGTAGCTTGCCTTGGCCCTTTCCCCATGGGGATTGATGGATCTACTATAGATGTGGGTCCTGATATCATCTCTACATGGGATAGTCATTAGAAAACAGTCAATGATGAGTTTGAGAAGTATCTTGAGTCCAAGCCAAAGTTGCATCATCTTCGGGGGAAGATGTTTCATGTCTGGGATGGGAATCAGAGGCTTCAGGCATGGTATCCCTATATCAATGAAGTTCATGGGGCCAACTTGTCAAGACATGTCTGTGTGACAAGTTGGGTGCTCAATGCGGACATTGAAAATCGTGGTTCCCTTAGGTCCATCATGGATGGAGTGAATGTGTGAGTTTCCTTTCTATTCTTCATTTACTTTCATGTTCAATGTTGTCATCTTCTTGCTCAATGGATGTACATATACACATCTTCTTTCTAATGATCACATTTCGTATGTGCAGGGCAACAGAGAGGGCACATGTTACATCCAAATTTGT
The DNA here is from genome assembly GCA_030704615.1 of Takakia lepidozioides. NCBI lineage: Eukaryota > Viridiplantae > Streptophyta > Takakiopsida > Takakiales > Takakiaceae > Takakia > Takakia lepidozioides. The sequence goes on along the minus strand of CM060731.1, from coordinate 85,086,385 downwards.
GCACTTGGTTTGCAAGGTCAATATGATTGGCCTTACACCCGTCTCTGAATGGAAGAATGTATTGAGGAAAGAGCAATACGACAAATGCATCAAGAAAGCAGGAAAGACTTGGTATAACCTGACAGTCCATGCAATGACAGAGATTTTGTATAAGGTAACATCATGTCTTAACCAAGTTTCATTCTTTGCATCCATAGACAAGATTCACCTCTGGTTCATGTTATGAACTGTTTTGGTTCTTTTGGCAGCATGATATTGTTGAGGCCCAACGCATGGCGGGGGAAGCTTACAAACTTGCTGAGGGGCCAAAGAGTCAGGAGGGCCTTGAAGATACAATGAGACAGGCTGGATTGAAAGAAAGGGAGCAACACAAGAGTCAGCTTGTGAAGTTGCTTCCTATTGCTGATCCAACCCTTGGAGAGGGGTTTCTCCAAGAACTTAAACTGCATTTGGTTATTTTTTATGATACATGTCTTTCTCTCTAGTGTAAGGTAAAACAAATGGGGCAAATGACATGGTGTTGAAATCAGATTTCATGTTATCTTCCTCTCATTTGATTTATCTATGTAATAGTTTGTACATAGATCCCTTTACCAGAATGCGAGTCCGACATGCACTTCAGCGCTATCAAATTTCATCATATTAGTAAGATCAACCCTTATGAGTATTATGGTATGTTATGTACACACAAGGTGACTATCTTTATCTCATTAGTGTTTCATTTCATTAGTGTTTCAAGTCTGAATGGGTAGTATAGTGGTATGAACTATGCTTGATACCCGATAGGTTGTGGGTTCCATCTCTGGTGGACATTATGTTTCTGTAAAATAAAAATGTTTCAGAAGATAGATATATAGATACTCCAAAACCTATGTAACAAGATTAAATGGGTGGTGGTTTGGTAAGGATTGTGTTTTTTAAGTTATGAGATTGCGGGTTCGATTACCAATCAATAGTCTTTTTTGTAAAATTGAATTCCCTTGCAGGCCATCGCCATATACTACCCAAATGCGCAAGCGGACCATCTCCATTACATTGTCAAGCTCCCTAGCATTCCTTGAGCATTGCTCCATTCTGAACTTCAAACTAGACTCCCACCATTGGAAGAGCCCGTACCTTCACCATTTGTATCTAACAAGGAGCCGCGCCTCGTCACTTTTTAATTTTTTGACCTTTTTTCTCATGTTGGAAAGCCACAAAAGCAACATCTTCCTCTCCCATTCCTACACTCACCCATGTGGAATAATAACACAATGAATATGGAATATTCTATATAGAATATTCTTATTCCATCCTGTTGATATTTTGACTATGGACCCTAAGATTAGATGAATCACATTTTGTTTTTTGTTTTTTGGGTACCCTTATTTAAGTGTTGTGCATATAAAATTGATCCTATGCATATCTAAAATTTGTATGCACGCATATATTCCTACATATGTATGCATTTGTGTGCACATATAGTATAGGCTACCTCATTTGCTCATAGGTCTCCAAAGCATTCGTACCACACCCATGCTTGGTAAATCCTGCCAACATTATATTCCACGTGATCAAAGATGGTTGAGGCATTCTCTTGAACACTTGGTAAGCATCCATGATGCTCCCGCGCTTAACATACATGTTGACAAGGGTGTTGAGTAGAAAAACTTTTGGCTAAATCCACTTTGGATAATGTGGACGTGCACCTGCTTTCCAGCTTCAAGGCCTTTCATCTTGATGCACTTATGCAAGAGACAGACATACGTATCTGAATCTGCTGAAATGCCTCCTTGGTTTAAAGTCTGTAGAGCCTCTTTCAGTCTGCCTGCCTCACAGAGCATCTTCACATGCCCAGAAGTGCCAGAAGAGGCATTATGAACTCCCTCTCTTGATCCTCTTCCAGAGGCTGTGGTCATGGTTGAGGTGCCTGATGAGAGGGCAAAACAGGCTGAAATAGGTCGAAGAAGAAGGTGCCCTGTCCTTGACCTTATGTCATGACCCATGGAGGATTTGACCGACCATGAAACACCCAACTCAACTTATCACACTAGTTCCTATGCTCAATTGCCTCTGCTACTCTGATAAGAGGGAAAAACAGGGTGAAATGTGTTGAAGAATGCCTTGACTAGCAGTGCCTGATTTTATTAATTGTGCCGCTGCTGCTTCGGCTTCCAGTTGACCATCTACCCATGTAGGTTTCTTGTAGCCATCCTTCCACAGGGAATCACAGGTAATCTAGAGCTTGAAATCCGGCCCTCTTGGATGAATCTGGACCTGTTTCTGGATACTTTCATGTTGAATTTGGATACTCCTCGTCTCTGTTATCTGTTTTTTCGATACTTTCCTGTTGTCACATTGGCAGTAACATGTCAAAATCACTCCACAACCACCATAGATCCACCAACGAGCTAACTTGCAGAATTCAGCATAATTTAGGGACGACTCTGATAACATGCATCTCAGGGCCGAGCCTGATGAGAGGCAAAACAGGCTGAAATAGGTCAAAGAAGAAGGTGCCCTCACCACATTGCGTGAAACCCCTCCGTGCTCAAGGATGCCGGGTATCGTCATCCTTTTGCAAAGACATTTTTGGACAATACGGGCAGGTCTGACGAAAATTGAAGACGACGAAACGTGGTGACGATGACGTGGCGACGATGATGAGGCACTATGGTACCCTATATTTGCTCTACGCTAAACTAGCTTCCGACCTTCGGTCGTCGCTAGAACTAGGGCTTCGCGTTGCTCCGCACTACTAGCGACGAATTCTGAGAACTGCGTTTAATTTTTCACAAAAAGGGGTGGGTCATCCCCATGGTGTTACATACATCCCATATTTCATTGTTTTTCGGAATCAAAATCAGAGCTTGTTCTGGAGGACTATGCATCAACAAATGCTGCAGCACCTGTAGGAACAAAAACTGAAGTCACAAGTTGGACGAGGGAGAGAGATAAAGAGAAAAACCAGTAGATCCACAAAGAGGAGCAGTAAGTATATCTTCCTCTCATTATTCACATTAGTTATCCCTTAGTTGGGTATAATCTCATTGATATTAAATGAACCAACATGACGGACCAAAAGCTTCGTTTTTGGGATGTTGGGCGGTTACTGGAGGCAAGAGAAAAAGACCTCACTGCACAAACCGATCTTATAGTGTGAGGGAGTCAAGCCGCATCAATCATTAACAACATACCCAAATACCCTTAAATCACTATATGAACTTTCAAGCAGCCACCATGGGATTGGATCTTGGTGGGTTAAGGCTAGCTTTTGACAATATTCATGCAAGTTCGACAAGGGCTCCATCCAAAGACACATCACGAGAAACAAACAAACATGTCCAAATTTAAGATGCTGAACAAACTTGTGCACAGGGCAGCGCCTCTCATCAAGCTCATTAAAATTTGTATTCACTTCCATCTTCAAGCCTTGGAGAAGCTCCACCACCCAAACCCAAAATTAGGACAACACTCTTGATTTCCATCCCCTGTCACCAGAATCACTCAAAAATCACCCCTTCAGTCAAGTGCATTTATGGGCTGACTTCCCACCTATGCCGGGTAGACCCCATCATCATTTCCTGTAGATATGCCACAGGAAATGCACTGAACAGTACATGATGGTCAATATTATCAGGAAATGGTGGATGGTCTGAGTAGCTACACAGGTCAATGAATGAAGCAAGACACTTGCATCTTTCGAAGAAAACATCCTTTCACCAGTAATCACCACAAGAACAAATCCCATCTTCAAAGTGGTGAAGTGGTTAGCGTCCGTACAACAATTGCTTGCCAACAATCTTTGAGATGTATTTGGTGGAGGTGTGGCAGTCATCACACACTCAAAGATTCTTGATGAGACGGAGAGGTGTCCTAGGGGTCGTGCTAATCAGCCCAAAACCAATGGCCAGCTTCTCACTGTGGTGGCAAAGAGAAAATTCCTTTTTCTCCTCCCCTACATCACGCAATACAAAGTGCATGTCAAGCACATACCCCGCCTCCTTCATCTGCCCAGACAATCTTCTCAGCTCAGCATGGATTTCCTTAATTCTGGGATGCAACTTGACATCTACAACGAAGGTGTGCACCCTGTTGCCAACCTCAATGCAGCAGCGACCTGGATCGTGGCTCCTTTCTAACCCCTCTGACCTTGATCATTCTTCTCACCATTGCAGTATCATGTCGGAGTGACACCATGATCTTGACTCAGGGAATCGAAGTAGCGTCTTCCTTCATTCAGTAGGCCCGTGTGGCTGCATGCAGCGAGAACACATATAAAGGTGATATTGTCCGGCTTCAAGCCTTTCTTTTGCATTCCTCCAAATAGTTGCAGGACCTCCCTATGACAACCATGCTGGGCATATCCTGCGATCATCGCATTCCAGGACACCACATTTCATTCAGCCATATTGTCAAATACTCCCTTTGCATCCTCATCGCACCCACATTTTGCATACATGTCCACCAGGGCAGCGTCCAGAATGACATTTGGTAGAATTCCAGCTTTGGTGATGTCACCATGCACCTCTTTGCCCTTTCTAGGGCTGCCAGGCTTGCACACACATTGCAAACGCACACAAACGTGATGTGGTCGGGCTTCACCCCTTCCCCCAGGCCTCCATCCCGTGCCCTTGCTGTGCATATCCTACAAGCATGGCGTTCCAAATCTCGTTCAACCATACTGTTGAACACTCCCTCCACATCCTCAATGCTCCCACATTTGGCATACATGTCTACGAGGGTATTGTTCAGAATCACATCTGGTACAATTCCAGCTTTGGCGATGCAACCATGCACCTCTTTGCCCTTTGCCAGGGCTGCCAGGCTTGCACACGCATTGCAAACGCACACAAACGTGATGTGGTCGGGTTTTACCCCTTCGCACATCATTTGCTCATAGGTCTCCAAGGCCTCCATCACACGCCCCTGCTGTGCATACCCTGCAAGCATGGCATTCCACGACACAAAATCTCGTTCATCCATAGTGTGGAAAACTCCCTCCACATCCTCAATGCTCCCACATTTGGCATACATGTCCACCAGGGTAGTGTTCAGGATGACATCTGGTACAATTCCAGCTTTGACGATGCAACCGTGGACCTCTTTGCCATTTTCCAGATAGCCAGGCTTGCACACGCACTGCAAACACACACAAACGTGATGTGGTCGGGCTTCACCCCTTCGCACATCATTTGCTCATAGGTCTCCAAAACCTCCATCCCGCGCCCCTGCTGTGTATCCCCTGCAAGCATCGCGTTGGGCAGTGTTCAGAATGACATCTGGTACAATTCCAGATTTGACGATGTCACCATGGACCTCTTTCCACTTTTCCAGGGCTGCCAGGCTTGCACACACACTGCAAATGCAAACAAATGTGCTTTTAGTTGACCATCTACCCATGTAGGTTCCTTGTAGCTATTGATCCACAGGGAATCATAGGTAATCTGGAGCTTCAAGTCCGGTCCCCTTGGATGAATCTGGACCCACACTCTATCCCTACTCCTTCAGCTATCCATGCCTCTGCACAAATCATGCATACATCCTTGCCTTGCTGCTAGCAGCTGACAATGACAGCCTGTGATAGGCTCAACAAACTCTGGAATAGAGCTATGCCCTTCGTAAGTAGGTTAAGCTTATTAGCTTACTAGGAGAGCTACATGGGCATAAGACTATAATGTAAAACCAAAACGGAGAGATGCTATGACGAAGACCACAACAGAACAGAACAGAACTGGCAGTGGGAATATTGCTGCCACTCTCGCAAGAAACTAAGGAGTTGCCCTCTTCCGTTGTGGTCCCATCTGTCATGCAGGGCCAAATGGGCCTGGATTACCAGGACAGTGTGAAGCTCAGAACTTCTCAGGAACTCACCAAAAGGGAAAGCAAGATGCAGAATGAGCACCATCCTCAAGTTAAAATGAGCAAGACAAATATGTTAAAGAGTCAATTGCAGATAATCAATCCAGGAAGTATGTACCCTGTTAGAAAATTTGAAAGGCCTATCCTTTTGAAATATTTTGAAGTTTGTAGATATTTTGAACACAATGCTTTCAACTGGAAGTTTAGTCATGCAGGGTGCCAGGTTTGCATTGGATACAACTGTTTGTTGGACATCAAATAGGCAGCTGGTGTGGCAAATCCACTATAACCACTTCTACAATAAAGGGCCAAGACAGGAAGTCAACAATTTGTCTGGCAGGCATGAGATTGTGTCGGCACTGTGTAAGCAGGGAAAAATGAAAGAGGTGTTGCACATTCTAGACCAAGGAGGCATCCGGGCAGACTACAATATATATATCTGTCTCTTACAAAGATGCATCAACATGAAAACCCTGGCAGAGGGAAAGTAGGTGCATGCCCACATTATCCAAAGTGGATTCAAGCCAAACACCTTTGTCGGCAACACCCTTGTCAACATGTATGCCAAGTGTCGGAGCATGGTGGATGCCCAACAAATGTTTGAGGAGATGCCTGACCGAGATACAGTCACTTGGACAATGCTGATGGCAGGATGTGTGAAACATGGGCATCCCAATGAGGCCTTAAAAATCTATGAGCAAATGCAATGGGAATGGGTGACCCCGGACAGGGTCACATTCATTTGTGCTCTCAATGCATGTGCCAGTGTGTACAAGCCCTGGAAAGAGGCAAGCAGGTCCATGCGGACAATATAAGAGTTGGGATTGCTCCATATATTAATTTAGAAAATACCCTTGGGGACACATGCAAAATGTGGGAGCATAAAGGATGCAAGTCTGGAGTCTAACCCACAAGCTCTGGCAGCCATGTCAGGGTTCTAATTGTTGGGCAGCTCTTACACTGCAGATTCATGCTTGTAAGAAGGGCTTTCTAGAGGAAATCTGGAAGGCCTAAACGAATTGCTCTATCAAAGTAAGTCCCACTACTGGAGTGTGAAGGGGGCTGAGCTTTGGCTCAGCCTCGAGATATTCAAAGTTGGTAAACAAAGGTACATGCACAAGTTTATCCTTGAATGGATTTGAAGAGGGTGTCTGGTCAGAGTACCCAGGACAGTGAGTCAAAACTTGAATATTGTCTTCAGGTAGCTGTGAGGGTCAGGAGGGAGTTAAGAATGACAGAGACAGAGGTGGAAGTGAGATGACGAAGTGGGCAATTGTAGAGACTGCGGGTGGAGTAGCCAGCCCTGGACCATCTGCAACCCTCCAATGTGACCTCTATATATAAGAATTTTACCCCAAGTAATTTGGCTTAGAGTTCAGCGCATATGAAGCCAGCCCTGGACCATCTGAGCCCCTGTATATGTGAGCAATTTGTATCCCTCCTATCATGATTGGCTGGAAGCTCAGTGAATTGTTGAAAGTAGTAGAGCATTTTCTAGTGGAATTGTGGGCCACAGAGATGGATGCCTCTCCTTTCAAATGCTGAACAATGGATTCTATTGGTCATTACAGGCCACTCAGATTGCCAGGTATGCTAGTTGGTGACAGGAAACTCGGGGGCATCTCAACATTGAACATGTTGATTCTAGTCTACGCATGGACTTTCACAACAATCAGCCCAGTGGATGTGGGTGAGATTCATGGCACAAATGTTAGATCATTTTCACCAGTTCCCACATTCGAACCCCTGGAGTAAGTTGACGGATACCTGATAGGGCATTCCCCAATGCAGCTGTGCGCAGTGAATCTGGAGTGCACCCTGGATCTGAATGGAACAAGCCGAAATAGGTCGAAGAAGAAGGTGCCCTCACCACATTGTCCTTGACCTTGTGTCATGATCCATGGAGGATTTGACCGACCATCAACCCAAAAGGACCTCTTGTGTGTGCTGCTTGTGTCTGTAGTCAGGTAATGTCGGATTGGTCTGTGAGAACCACCACGGTGCAGCTGAGCAGGCATAGATTGAAACACGGCCTGCTAAGACCAAGCTGACTCTCCCAAGAACTTTGTAAACATTAGGAATTATACAAAATCATGGTACTAACAGGAAGAGCCAAGAGCCCACATCTGCACGATGGAAAAACTTCTTCACATGGTACATTAAGAAAAAGTCACACCTTGCGATTGTGGTTGTCCCACCATCGTGAAGGATGTTTTAAAAAATCACTCCGTGCTCCAAGGTAGACGTTTGTGCTCGAAAATCTGACCTCTTTCCCCTTTTCCAAGGCTCCCACACGCAAACAAAAACAAACGTGATGCTGTTGGGCTTCACCCCTTCGCTCATCATTTGCTCATAGGTCTCCAAAGCATCCCATGCTCGGTAAATCTTGCCAATTCCACGTGATCAAAGATCGTTGAGGGAAAAGCCACGGTTTGCATTGAGCAACGAGACTGTTGAGAGCTTGCAGCTTGCAGGTGAACGATGGCGGAAAACGCAGAGCTCGTGCAGTTCAAGAACTTCAATAACTTCAAGAACCGGGCAGTCCGGGCACGCTCCGAAAAAACTTGGCGCTTCGGGGTTTTTTGGGCGGGCAGTCCGGGCAGATTATTATTTTTTTGACGACGATGATGACATAGCTACGATGACGTGTGTACGAAACGTGGCGACGAAAACGTGGCACTAAGGCACCCTATTCCTGCTCTACGCTAAACTAGCTTCCGACCTTGGGTCGTCGCTAGAATGTGGGTTCAGAACCCCAAACAAATAGAGTTTTTAGGCACCAAAGTACTATGGGATTTATAATGTGGATACATATAAAGAAGTCTTCACTCCAAATCTTAATACATTTGCCAACAAAATAGTAAAATGATAGTCAATTACATGGGTTGAGGTTCGACAGTTTTTAGCACTTTGTTAAGTGTTTCCTTTTTTATCATACTCGACCCAAGTGGTAGTTACTGTGCACAACCGCCTGACAAGTGACTTCACTGAACTAGCTCTTCTCTTTGAATCTGCTTTGCCCTGACCTCTCTCATAGTGGAAATCGAGCTGGAGATCTAGATCAAGCATCGGTAATCCTAGGAGCTTCCTAGCGACACAATTTTTGCAATCTTCAGGTTTGAAATCCATGGATACTGATCCAAGATGCAGGGTAGCAGGTCCCTGCAGGATCCACAGTTGTAGCCTTGGCAACACACCCAGACTCACGTCGCGCGAAGGAACTCCACACACAAGAGGAGGAACACCAGGGTCTCCCAAATTGAGCCATGGTCCCCCCCACTCCACAATTCTCTCCATCAAAATGAATGCCTGGAATGCAAACACTGCTGATCCCTATTTCTCATCACCTTATGATTCATCATCAAATGGATCCACTGGTCCTGGGAGGTTTACACCTAGACGCCGTCAGATCAGTCCCACCAATGCTAGGCGAGTTATACTAACCGGCCGCGACAAGGAGTCCTTAGTTGAGGAGATCTTACAGTTGAAGCAAGCTCTAAATTACAAAGAAGACCACCTCAAAAAGCATAAGATCCATGAAGGCAATATTGAGCTGGAGAACAGGTCTTTGCTTTAGAGCTCTTGTCTGGTTTGGTTTCTTGCAGTGGTGTGGCCCGCTTGCATGTTTTTCTCCCACTTTCAAATGATCTCTCATGTGGGACAGCTCGACCACACTCTTGTGACCTCTTTTTCCCTCAATTGCAGAGCCTCTGCTATCATTATGCATTCAGATGATGTATCCACGTGATCTATAATCAATCTGGGTCATGCCTTTCAAATGCAGAAAATTGGAGAGAGATATTGACGATTTGGAGATGAACCTAGACCTAGACGGCCCTCGAACAGGTAGTCCAAGGCGATTACGTGCCAAGGTAACAGGTAAATTCCACAATCATATCTTGCTTGTAATGTAATCACATATGGACTGAGCGATTGTAGATAGGATATCTAGAGGATCAGACAACCTGCACAGTGATGAATTACACGGTAATATTGGGAGAGATAGACTTGCAATGTTATGATTGGATATACCATACATTTAGCATGATTCCAAAGGATGAATACAGGACTCAAGGTGATGCTGGACGATTTGGAGGACACTTGCGAATCACAACGGGAGGAACTCTATCAGCTTCGCAGGGACATTCGTCTCACTAGAATGCGAGTAAGCTCTCAGGCCAGCAGAAAAGAAGGGGGGCATGCCTCGAACCAATAGATTTATCAGTTTTGTACAGGGCACCCGTTATCTGCAATCTCACATTGTTACTATTTCTACCTTCGTGTGCAGGAGGTAGAAGTTGAGAGAGATGTGTTTGCCGGGGAGATTCGCAGGTTACAGAAAGTGGTAAATAGATTGAAGAATGTGAATAGCGAAATTGGAAGTGAGAATCGTGAGATTGGACGCCTTAGGGCGAAGAACCACCACCTTGAATGCAGGAACCAACGTCTCTCGGGGTGCATGACTGTGAGTCTTAAACTTTGTACAGCCATGAATCATCTTGTGTTTTTCTTTTTTTTCCTTCTCATCACATCGCCCTTTAAGAGATTGTAGAGCTAAGGAAATTACGATACATGTATCAATCCTCAAAATAAGAAATGTCTTTGATATATATTTGATTGTGTTTATGCATATGGTTGGGGTTGTAATTTGGGAACAGACAAGAAGCATGAAGCCAAGTGAGAGGGACTCGTCCAGCCCCAGGGCCACTCCGAACAGTGACCGCAGTGGATCAGTATGCCCACTAACACCATACATGAAGTTATTAGGAAGACATTAGCTCTCGATTAAATGATGTCGACTGTGTGATCTCTAGACTCCGAGGAGAGTTTATTTATGTTAGTAGTTCTTTGGCTTGTGGGGTTCTTTCATGGCTCTGCATAGCCATTCCTGATGAATTTATCCCATCATTTCAGGGTCACATTGTGAAAGGCATTGCAAGCAAATTGACACCCCGCAATTCTTTGCCGAATTGAGGACTTTGTAGTGCTCACATTTGCTACGGGTGGAAGAATCTGGTAACCCTACTATCTCACATGAGCAATTTAGTTATGAGATTTCTATGGATCCATTTGTTAACAAATTCACGAAAACTGTTCACATTGTGAGGACGTGTTCCAGAGTGCTCCCGAGTTAAGTTTTAGTAGATCAGTTCTATTGTAGGTTATATGAGGTAATCTACTTGAGCCAATCTTATGGCATTCTGGATTAACTGCTCAATATCCCAAAACTTTTGCTACGCAAAAGAGTCTACCCATACAACACAGCTAAAATGTGGCATTTTCAAGGGTTATGCTCTCATTGCTAGAAAAGAAGTGTAAAATTGGGATAAAATATTGATATTAATAACAAATGGATTGTCAAGTAATCTCAATTAATGAAAAACTCTAAAATTTCTCTTGTTGCATAATTTGGGTTGCCTCTGCTTGGCAGTATAGCTAATGAAAAAGAAATAGGCCACAAATGTGTATAAAAATTAGAGATACCCACCTGCCTTTGATAGATTGTGAATATATTATATATAGAATGTTTGTTAGCAATTCATCTTCCAATTCTGTAGCACTTCTATAGTAGATCATGGCTATGGAGAACCCTAGTTTAGTTTGAAGCTTATCTTCTCTGCTTTAGGGTGATTCATTTTTTGTCAATTGTACAATACTGCTGCCTGACTAAGGCGATTATGTTTCTCTTAAAGTAAGCTCGCAAAATTATCTATTCCTTAATAAGAGCCTCATTAATATCTAACTATTTGCTGGAATTATGATCTTTGTGCTTGCAAAGAAGCTAGTCCTGAAGCAGGGATCAAATGGTGTTACTCCCTGTTTGTAAGCACTAGTCAACTTCAAACACGGATCTATCATGGACGGCATGCTCTGTGTATGAGCACTGGCATTCCAAGAACATTGACCAATATTTTGACCTTGTCAGCAAGTTGCCCAATTTTATACTGGTTAGTGCTCGCTATACCTATCCACCCTAGATGTTAGATAACAAAAGGTTTAGTGTCTAATTCATTTGGATAAAATGTAAATTTGGAAGAAATGTGAACTAAATGTGGAGAAGCTCATTAACATGAGGTAGATAATGTAGTTTAGTTGTTTCCCCTTTAATTCATAGCTTGTTTACTATACCCATGCAGGTATAAATTTTGAACAATTTGTCATGAATATCATGCAGGGATGGAATGCATTATTCCTATTTGGAGACTGGATTGAACTGTGTGCTAAGAGAGTTTATTTTCCTCTCTTCATCCTTGAATCATTGAGAGAAACATGCACGTTAGCGTCTTTACCTGCGCTTTCTCCCTCTGGTCGTCATACATGTCTTTTCTCTAATTGTCTTTGGAGGCCTTGCGAGTGGCATGGGGCACCAGCAGTGACTCAACAGACTTTTATTTTGGAAGATATCTGATGCTTTCAAACCATGAACTGATGCTTGAAAGTCAATTTTCTGGCCTACGTTAGTCATTTTGAATATGTAAAACACTGGGTGGTAGAGTAACCCGTTTTTTTCCTCTGGTTGCATATACACAAGGAGCTTTAGAACGATCCCCTCATGGGAAAAGGGCAAAATGCCCTTAGACATTCATTTATACGTCAGAGGGAACTGTGCAACAGTGGAAATGTTTGTGTACTTTCCGCCGATCTCACTGGAAACAATTACCCCGTTGATTTTCCCTTCCTGATTTTCCCCGGTGTATTTAATTTTTCCCACTGCATTTTCCCTATTTGGATTTTTCCCTGGTGTATTTAGTTTTCCCCAATGCACCTTTCCCCTATTGAGATTTTTCCGTTTGCGGAATTGGTTTTTCCTCTATACCTTTCCCCTTGAGGTTTTCCTTTAATCTTCCCCCGCGTATTTTTTCCCACACCATACCTCTGTCATTCAAAATGCACTTCCAAGAACTGGATCTCAGGTTTACAGCATCATGTTTTGATTGAACAATGTGCTCAAGTATCACATGTCCTAAGACTGCTATAGAACAGAGCCTGTCAAACAGAGCCTGCCCTGCTGGAGGGATAGTGATCACCAGCTCGGAATCTGTCCTCTTCAGTGCCTGCCAAGATGAGTCAAGATTAAAGCCCTTGGACTTGGCCTAACCCTCATGACGTATGCACACTCACATTCTGACTGCCCATCAGCAACACTACAACAAGAAAACTTATTCCCTATACAGTGAGGGCATGCATGTCGTACTCCACCTGCTCTTACATCAGCATCCAAGCAAAATACTTCACCGTGACATTGTCCGTGAATACCTTCACCGGGTTGGAACCAACATAGTGGCGCCAAAACTCAAGGCAATGCATCACCGCCTTCATCTCTTTCTCGTGCGTTGGCCTCCGTCGTTTCACTTCATTCAATTTCTTACTTTCGTAAGCCATTGGACGTCCATCTTGCATAAGTACACCCCCAATCGCGAAGTCCGACGCATCTGTATGAATCTCGAACGGACGGTCGAACTCCGGGATTTTCAAGACTGGAGCTTCCGCCATCTGCTGCTTCAACTCGGCAAAAGCTTGGCCACAAAAGGTGTTCTATACCCATACCTTGGATTTACACAAAAGGTCTGACAGCGGCCCCGCGATCTTGGCAAAATTTCTCACATACTTTCGGTAATAGGAGGCGAGTCCTAGGAAGGATCGCACTCCCGGGACCGAAGTCGGAGGCTCTCAATCCAAGATCACCCTCACCTTTCTGTCATCCATTTGATCCCATCCTGTGTAATCACATGCCCTAGGAACTCCACTTTTATGACCCCGAATTCGCACTTTGAAGCTTTGCCATACAGCTTCCCTTCCCGCAATTTTTGGAACACCCTTTTGAGATGCTCCAGGTGCTCCTCCTTTGTTTTCGAGTACACCAAGATGTCGTTGATGTACACAATCACAAAGTCATCCAGCCACTCCTGGAAAAGGCTGTTCATCAGCGTGCTAAAGGTCGCGGGTGCGTTGGTGAGCCCAAAAGGCATCACCAAGAACTCATATGAACCATACCTTGTCCTGCACGCGGTTTTCTCCTCATCTCCTTCCGCCACCCGAATTTGATGATAGCCGGAGCGCAAATCGATCCAGCTGAAATACTTCGCTCCTGCCAACCGATCGAAAAGGTCGTCGATCCTTGGCAAAGGGTACCGGTTTTTTATAGTCACCTTATTCAGAGCCCTGTAATCGACACACATCCGCAACGTCCCATCCTTCTTGTTTACAAATAGCACCGGGGCTCCGTAAGGTGACTTACTCGGCCGGATATACTCCTTTGACATTAGATCATTGAGCTAAGTCTTCAGCTCGACCAACTCTCTATGGCTTAACCGGTAGGGCGCCTTGGCAGGCGGCTCCAATCCCGGTATCACCTCAATCTTGTGGTCAACTCCCCTTCGCGGTGGCAAGCCGCTTGGTAAATCCTTCGGCATCACATCCTGGTATTTCTCCAAGATCCCCTTGATCCAATCTGGGCTCGGCTCCCTATCGCCTTCTCCCTTCACTTGTCTTACGTAAAGCAAAAATTGGGGCTCGTGTGGCTCCTTTACGGCCCACTCCCTTACTGACAGAAGGTTTATTCGCCCTCCCATGGGTTTGGGCATTTCCGACACTCGTAAGACTTTGCCACCATTCTCACACGGCAACGTGACTACTCTCTTGCGGCTATCTATGACCGCTCCGGATTTGCTCGAAAAGGTTATCTCCAAAATGAGATCCACTCCATCGATCTCGCAAATGGTGAAGTTCTCACGTCCCTCCCAACTCCCCAGTTGAAGAGGAACATCGAACACCAACCTCGTCACCAATTGTGGTTCTCCTTTGGCAGAATGCACCTCAATAGAGGCCCCCACGTCAGTTGTTGGGAGCCCCAGCTTCCGTGCCATTGCCGGTGTCATGATGGAGTGCGATGCTCCTGTGTCCACCAACAACGACACGTTAGTTCCGGAAATTATCCCATCCACGAACATTAACTAACTTCCTTTACGCAAGGCGCCAGTTTCCTGATACAACTCACAAGAGTAGTTGCCTACCTTGCAAGTCTTGGCGACCACCGCCTCCACCAAGCGGCTGATTGAATCTTCGGACAGCTCCGTGGCCGCCCAAGTCATGTTCAATTGTCGGGGTTTCGTGCACTTCTTGGCCATGTGCCCGGGCTCCCCGCAATTGAAGCACACTCCATCAAAGGTCGCCTTCTGTCCACCATCAGCCGCCGCACCTACTTTTCCTTTCCGAGCTCCGGGTGCCGCCTTGACGTGTGAAGGCCCTCCCTTCGATTTCCACGTGCCATTGTCGCCGCGTGGCCTATCCCATTTCTTTTCTGGTTGGAAAGAGTCACCCTCCCGCCGGGCCTTCTTGTGGTTTAGCTCCGTACGGCCTTGTCTCTCGCCCCTAGGGACATCCGAGAAACATTCAGCCCTCTCAATTGCCTCGTTCAAAGTCTTAGGTGGCTTCTCCTCCAACTTCCGCCTGGCCCATGGGGCCAGTCCCGCCACAAAGTTGAAGACCATTTCTGGTTCTGCCATGTCCGCGACTTCGAGCAACAACATATTGAAAGCCTGAACATATCCCCAAATGTCATCCGTTTGCTTCAAATTCCTCATCTTGTCCCGGGCGAGCCAGGACGCGTTGATGGGCACAAACTATCTTTTCATAAGTTCCTTGAACCCACTCCAGTTCAAGGTTTCCGGGTTTGGACCTCGGTCGTGAAGCGTTTCTGCCACCATTGTTGAGCATAGCCCCTCAAATAGGTGGGAGCCACTTCCACCCGATCCTCGTCACTCAACTTGGCCGCCCGGAAGTACTGCTCTAGCGCCAAGATCGAAGAACTCCACCACCGGGTTGAATCCAGGCACAGGTGTTGTAGTCGTGGCAGGAGGAGTGGTAGCACCTTTAGAACTGGTACCACCTGCAGAAGTACCGGCACAACTTGTTCCACTACTAGTGCTTGCTGTTGGAGATGTTGGTGCTGATGCAGCTGCTGGTCGCGTCGTGCCTTGAGTAATGGAGACATAGTCATGTGACCAATACATCCTCCACTCCTCAATCTCTGCTTCATGTCCTCGCCTGAACTCGTGGTAATCGTCCATAGATGAGTCTTCCAAATGCTGGAACAGTCTCTTCTACGCCATGAATGGGATGAACAGTTGTGGATTGCGCATCTGCTACAAATCACACCAGCTGTCAAACTCCTGGATAAAGTCATCCAGCTCAATTGTGCCCATAACTCCAGAGTACCTACAAGGCCCCTTGGTAGCTCCATACATCCCCTCCATGTCGTCCTACAACAATGACAAAGGAAACTGCACACCTGTTGATGAAGCCTCCAAGTCTGTGTCAGACTCTGCACGAGATGAAGGTGGAGGTGAAGGTGAAGGTGGTCTGAATTGAACCCCTCGCCTCATGAACTCACTGCCACTGCTACTGCTTGTAGCCGCACTCCCCTCAGAACCCTTGGATAACTCCGTGATGACACTCACAACCCGCACCTCCCCCACGTGACACTATAAGGCTCTACAGGTAGCTCTAAAATTGACACGGGTGGGCATCTATTGTGGCTCAAGGATCATATCCCAATGGCTAAGGGCACCTGCACCTGCGCCCACTGCAAGAACTCCTATGGTTGGTTGGTCATCAACCCAACCTTACCATAGAGAAACATTGGTGGTCTTGCTGGTCATCGCTCCAGCCTCACCACCGACAACATACTCTAGGATTGACCTGTGGTCAAATCCGGCCTAATCCCTATGAAAGCAAACGCCCACACAAAACCAACATGGCACACAGTCAAGCATGCATGTGTGGGGGCAAAACAACTTAGGTGATAAGACACTTTGGCGGTGTTTGACGTGGATATCCAGTACAAACCGGGACGGGACCATGTGGTGGCCGATGCCTTAAGTAGAAAGCAGCAGCTCATGTTGGTGTACAAGGGCGAGACAGCGCTCCAAAGAAAGATCCAAAAGGCTTACCAGAAGGATGAGATGGCGAAGTCCGTGATGCGGGACTTAAGGATGGGGGTTAAATCGCAGTTTCACTTACAAAAGGACTGCTCCGGTATAAGCAAAAGCGTCTCTATGTGCCGAAGGGAGGGATCAGAGATAGTCTCTTGAGAGAATGCCATGATGGCCTGCTTGCGGGCCACGGCGGAGTCAAGCGCACCGCGGCACTCCTGAAGAAAGAGTATTTCTGGCCCAAACTGAGGGAGGAGGCCGATGAGTATGTCAAGACATGCACCACATGCCAACAAAACTGGAGCGAGTACAAAAAGCAAGCGGGACTGTTACAACCCTTGCCGATTCCAGAGGGGTCTTGGGAAAGTGTCTTGATGGATTTCATGACTGCCGTGCCGCTGTCAAAAGGATTCGATGCAATCATGGTGGTGGTGGATAGGTTCAGTAAAAATGGGCTATTTCATTCCCACCAAGGAGACGGCAATGGCACAGGAGACGGGACGACTTTACTTCGCCCACGTCTTCAAGCATCATGGACTCCCGAAGGATATTGTCTCGGACCGCGATCCAAAGTTTACAAGTAAATTTTGGAGGGCACTCTGGAAGAAAATGGGGACGAGGCTCAAGATGAGCACCGCCTTCCGACCTACGATGGACGGCTAAACGGAAAGGGTGAATTCCGTGGTGAAGCAGATCTTGCGAAATTACGTGGCGACAGACCAATCGGACTGGGTGGAGCACTTGGACGCGACAGAGTTCTGTTATAATAACACAAAACACTCCGCAACGGGAGTTTCCCCTTTCGTATTGGTCTATGGAAAAGCACCTCTGGTGCCGACAAGTTGGGCCGCCCAGGACGTTGAGGAACCGGTAGTAGCGGCGGTATTGGAAGAACGCGAGCGTTTGTTGAAGCTCGCAAAGTACAACATTGCCAAAGTTAGTGTCGTGCACCTAAGCATCGTGCCACAACATACATCGCTGTCCACCACACAATCTAAGCACACAATCCTAGAAAGCTATACCACAATGATAAGAGATGATAAATGAGAGAAGTAGAAGACAATGAAAGTTCTCAAAGCATGAAGCAATCACATGAAGAACAAGCCCTAGTCCTTCCAAGTGAAATCCACTCTATCACATAAACTAAGTCAAGCCAAGGGCACATTTGCTAAAGGAATCCACCCTACAAAGCCCTCAACACACTCCCTCTCTGTCGCGCACCTCACTTCGGTAAGCTCCCCTTCAAGTCATAGTTACTCGCTTTGATGCGCGCGCCTGACTCCCAACCTGGCCGCCCGGGCCAACTTGGAGCTTCGGCTGCTCACCGGGACATAACGGTCCCCCCTCGCTTCCCACTAAACCCTCCACCTATTTGGGACTAGGAGAATTCCCTTTGGTAGATGGCAGTCCGGAACAGCTCCCCACTCTTTGGTCGCTTTCCGGCTCGCTCGCTTACTCACTAGTTTTTGGTCACCAACGGGCTTGCACCGTTCTCGGGGTCACTACTCCCCTTATATATACTTCTGTAGCTGTCCGCGGGGGTTTCACAACCAGCCATGCCATTTTATGGCGAACCACCACGAAAACCCTCGACTCCCAGTGATGAGTCGCGGTGAGTCTTGGCCCACTCACCACGGCCCCTATGGACCGTGATGAGTCCCAAGACTCCCCACGACTCCCACCACGAGGTCTCCGCCCCATGGTGAGTCCTATGTCACCCCCACTAAGTCCCGCTAAGCTACCACCACCCCTTGTGGAGCCACCCCCACCGCAACCCGGTGTGCGGGGCTCCACCTAGTGAGCGCCTCCGCCTCCTTGAGTGCCTTGGGCACTCAAGGGTGCTTCAGCCCCCGTACCTATCGCTGCTACTGCCCCCCCACAGGGGCAGCCCCTCTTGTGTCCCGACCCCCCCTGCCCTCAAGGCAAAGGGCCGCGACACACACCCCTACCAACAGGGAGTCGATGTCCTCATCGACTTGTCCATTTTGTAGAAACGAACATCCAAGTTGTGGCGTCCCACATTAAGGAGTTTGTTTCCGTACCATGGCGTCCCATGGCAAAGAACCAAACCCCACACTTGACTCTACTCTCCACTAGCTAGTTCGGCCGACTTCCTCCAAGTCCCGGCCAAGGGTGGAGCCTCTCCAGCTCCTCCCAGTGCACTCTTCTTGGCCTACTTCAAGGCCAAGGAATGATCCTCCCCGAGGATCGAATCGCCTTACTGCAACAACATTGCTTACGACGCTCATGATGCCGCTTTTGGCATCACCTTGAGCAAGGGTTCACCTGGAACCCTCTTTGACTAGGAAGATAACCTTGAACCAACCGTGCGCCCCAATCACTACAATTGGGTCCGCCTTGGAATGCTGGCCTGAAGTACGGGAACACGCCGAAGCCGCACTACGACTTCGTCCCGAGGCTACACGATTATAGTACGTGAATGGAAGCACGTAGCTTCCGCGTTAGCCCGCACTACAAGGCAACCCCCTCGGTAGCGCAGTTATAGTACGCGCACGCGCCAGGTGCGCACTAGTACGTGAACTCCCAAAGAAGGCGCAAGTTTCCTTGCCCCTTGGATGGGAATCACCCGATTTCGGCACTGCGCAAACACACGATTAACCCAATTTACCTCTCCCGCTTTTGTAAGCTAGCATGCCTTCTACACACTAGCCAACCATACCATGCATCGCCATTCCAAACAAAATAGGAAGCACAACATTTTGAAACATTTCATTTAAAGCAAATTTTGTACAATACAAGTTTTTTGCAATTGGATTCCTGAGCTAGCTAAGCCGGGCTAAGCATGCATTTCCTCCCCCACGCTCCAAGGTTGATGTCCCCATCAACGCTTCTTCCGCTTTTGAGGTCGCCCTTCGAAAGCTGCAACCGCCTCGGATGCGTTTCCCATTTATGAGGCACGCACCCAAGATGCCTCCACATGATGATAGCCCTTCCATTTGACGAGATACTCCGTTTCTCGGTTCCTGAACCTCCTCGACTTAAGTATTGCCTCCACCTCGTACTCAGGTTCATTTTCATGATCCAACAGCATAGGTGGTGGACGCAACACTTGATGCCGATTCGGACGCGCTTCATCTTTGAAGTAAGGCTTCAAAAGGGATACATGGAATACTGGGTGCACCTTACTGTTTGCCGACAGCTCCAATTCATACACATCCTCATTCATAACCTTCCGAATGCGAAAGGGTCCCGCATACGGAGGTACAAACTTCGGACTCACTTCTGGAGGTAGTCGGAAATTATTGATGTTCAACCAGACCTCTGTACCTGCCTCAAACTTCACTTCCCTCCGCTTCCGATTCGCCTGCCTTTCATACTGTTTCCTAGCTTTGGCAATGTTGTACTTTGCGAGCTTCAACAAACGCTCGCGTTCTTCCAATACCGCCGCTACTACCGGTTCTGTCGCGCACCTCACTCCGGTAAGCTCCCCTTCAAGTCATAGTTACTCGCTTTGATGCGCGCGCCTGACTCCCAACCTGGCCGCCCGGGCCAACTTGGAGCTTCGGCTGCTCACCGGGACATAACGGTCCCCCCTTCGCTTCCTTCTAAACCCTCCACCTCTTTGGGACTAGGAGAATTCCCTTTGGTAGATGGCAGTCCGGAACAGCTCCCCACTCTTTGGTCGCTTTCCGGCTCGCTCGCTTACTCACTAGTTTTTGGTCACCAACGGGCTTGCACCGTTCTCGGGGTTACTACTCCCTATATATACTTCTGTAGCTGTCCGCGGGGGTTTCATAACCAGCCATGCCATTTTATGGCGAACCACCACGAAAACCCTCGACTCCCGGTGGTGAGTCGCGGTGAGTCTTGGCCCACTCACCGCGGCCCCAATGGACCGTGATGAGTCCCAAGACTCCCCACGACTCCCACCTCGAGGTCTCCACCCCATGGTGAGTCCTATGCCACCCCCACTAAGTCCCACTAAGCTACCACCACCCCTTGTGGAGCCACCTCCACCGCAACCCGGTGTGCGGGGCTCCACCTAGTGAGCGCCTCCGCCTCCTTGAGTGCCTTGGGCACTCAAGGGTGCTTCAGCCCCCCATACCTATCGCTGCCGCTGCCCCCACCACAGGGG
This sequence comes from Takakia lepidozioides, assembly GCA_030704615.1. Lineage (NCBI taxonomy): Eukaryota > Viridiplantae > Streptophyta > Takakiopsida > Takakiales > Takakiaceae > Takakia > Takakia lepidozioides. The sequence continues at coordinate 85,065,514 of CM060731.1, read as the reverse complement.
CAGCCCCTCATGTGTCCCGACCCCCTGCCCTCAAGGCAAAGGGCCGCGACACACACCCCTACCAACAGGGAGTCGATGTCCTCATCGACTTGTCCATTTTGTAGAAACGAACATCCAAGTTGTGGCGTCCCACATCAAGGAGTTTGTTTCCGTACCATGGCGTCCCATGGCAAAGAACCAAACCCCACACTTGACTCCACTCTCCACTAGCTAGTTCGGCCGACTTCCTCCAAGTCCCGGCCAAGGGTGGAGCCTCTCCAGCTCCTCCCAGTGCACTCTTCTTGGCCTACTTCAAGGCCAAGGAACGATCCTCCCCGAGGATCGAATCGCCTTACTGCAACAACATTGCTTGCGATCGCTCATGATGCCGCTTTTGGCATCACCTTGAGCAAGGGTTCACCTGGAACCCTCTTTGACTAGGAAGATAACCTTGAACCAACCGTGCGCCCCAATCACTACAATTGGGTCCGCCTTGGAATGCTGGCCTGAGGTACGGGAACACGTCGAAGCCGCACTACGACTTCGTCCCGAGGCTACACGATTATAGTACGTGAACGGAAGCACGTAGCTTCCGCGTTAGCCCGCACTACAAGGCAACCCCCTCGGTAGCGCAGTTATAGTACGCGCACGCGCCAGGTGCGCACTAGCACGTGAACTCCCAAAGAAGGCGCAAGTTTCCTTGCCCCTGGATGGGAGTCACCCGATTTCGGCACTGCGCAAACACACGATTACCCAATTTACCTCTCCCACTTTTGTAAGCTAGCATGCATTCTACACACTAGCCAACACACCATGCATCACCATTCCAAACACAATAGGACGCACAATATTTGGAACCCATTTCCTTTATAACAAATGTTTGTACAATACAAGTTTTTGCAATCGGATTCCTGAGCTAGCTAAACCGGGCTAAGCATGCATTTCCTCCCCCACGCTCCAAGGTTGATGTCCCCATCAACGTTTCTTCCGCTTTTGAGGTCGCCCTTCGAACGCTGCAACTGCCTCGGATGCGTTTCCCATTTCTGAGGCACGCACCCAAGATGCCTCCACAAGATGATAGCCCTTCCATTTGACGAGATACTCTGTTTCTCGGTTCTTGAACCTCCTCGACTTAAGTATTGCCTCCACCTCGTACTCAGGTTCATTTTCATGATCCAACAGCATAGGTGGCGGACGCAACACTTGCTGCCGATTCGGACGTGCTTCATCTTTGAAGTAAGGCTTCAAAAGGGAGACATGGAATACTGGGTGCACCTTGCTGTTTGCTGGCAGCTCCAATTCATACACATCCTCATTCATAACCCTCCGAATGCGAAAGGGACCCGCATACGGAGGTACGAACTTCGGACTCACTTCCGGAGGTAGTCGAAAATTTTGATGTTCAACCAGACCTCTGTGCCTGCCTCAAACTTCACTTCCCTCCGCTTCCGATTCGCCTGCCTTTCATACCGTTTCCTAGCTTTGGCAATGTTGTACTTTGCGAGCTTCAACAAACGCTCGCGTTCTTCCAGTACCGCCGCTACTGCCGGTTCCTCAACGTCCTGGGCGGCCCAACTTGTCGGCACCAGAGGTGCTTTTCCATAGACCAACACAAAAGGGGAAACTCCCGTTGCGGAGTGTTCTGTGTTATTATAACAGAACTCTGCCGCGTCTAAGTGTTCCATCCAGTCTGATTGGTCTGCCGACACGTAATTCCGCAAGAATTGCTTCACTACGGAATTCACTCTTTCCGTTTGGCCGTCCGTCGTAGGTCGGAAGGCGGTGCTCATCTTCAGCCTCGTCCCCATCTTCTTCCAAAGTGCTCTCCAGAATTTACTCGTAAACTTTGGATCGCGGTCCGAGACAATATCCTTCGGGACTCCATGATGCTTTAAGACGTGGGCGAAGTAAAGTCGCCCTGTCTCCTGCGCCGTTGCCGTCTCCTTGGTGGGGATGAAATGGGCCATTTTACTGAACCTATCTACCACCACCATGATTGCATCGAATCCTTTTGACAGCGGCATAGCAGTCATGAAATCCATCGAGACGCTTTCCCAAGTCCCCTCTGGAATCGGCAAGGGTTGTAACAGCCCCGCTTGCTTTTTATACTCGCTCCGGTTTTGTTGGCATGTGGTGCATGTCTTTACATACTCCTCTGCCTCCTCCCTCAGTTTGGGCCAGAAATACTCTTTCTTCAAGAGTGCCGCAGTGCGCTTGGCTCCACCGTGGCCCGCAAGCGGGCTATCATGGCATTCTCTCAAGAGACTATCCCTGATCCCTCCTTTGGCACGTAGAGACGTTTTTGCTTATACCGGAGCAGTCCATTTTGCAAGTGGAACTGCGATTTAACCCCCATCCTCAAGTCCTGCATCACGGACTTTGCCAGCTCATCCTTCCGGCAAGCCTTCCGGATCTTCCTTTGGAGCGCCGTCTCGCCCTTGTACACCAACAAGAGCTGCTGCTTTCTACTTAAAGCATCGGCCACCACATTGTCCCGTCCCGGTTTGTACTGGATATCCACGTCGAACACTGCCAAAGTATCTTGCCACCTAAGTTGTTTTGGGGACAACTTGGGCTGCGTGGCAAAATACTTCACCGTGACATTGTCCGTGAACACCTTCACTGGGTTGGAACCAACATAGTGGCGCCAGAGCTCAAGGCAATGCACCACCGCCTTCATCTCTTTTTCGTGCGTCGGCCACCGTCGCTCCACTTCATTCAGTTTCTTACTTTCGTAAGCCACTGGACGTCCATCTTGCATAGTACACCCCCAATTGCGAAGTCCGATGCATCTGTATGATCTCAAACGGACGATCGAACTCCGGGATTTTCAAGACTGGAGCTTCCGTCATCCGCTGCTTCAATTCAGCAAAAGCTTGGCCACAAAATGTTTCCATACCCAGACTTGGATTTACACAGAAGGTCCGACAGCGGCCCCCGCGATCTTGGCGAAATTTCTCACATACTTCCGGTAATAGGAGGCGAGTCCTAGGAAGGATCGCACTCCCGGGACCGAAGTCGGAGGCTCCCAGTCCAAGATCGCCCTCACCTTTCTGTCATCCATTTTGATCCCATCCTGTGTAATCACATGCCCCAAGAACTCCACTTTTGTGACCCCGAATTCGCACTTTGAAGCTTTGGCATACAGCTTCCCTTCTCGCAATTTTTGGAACACCCTTTTGAGGTGCTCCAGGTGCTCCTCCTCCTTTGTTTTCGAGTACACCAAGATGTCGTCGATGTACACGATCACAAAGTCATCCAACCACTCCTGGAAAAGGCTGTTCATCAGCGTGCTAAATGTCGCTGGTGCATTGGTGAGCCCAAAGGCATCACCAAGAACTCATATGAACCATACCTTGTCCTGCACGCGGTCTTCTCCTCATCTCCTTCCGCCACCCGAATTTGGTGATAGCCGGAGCGCAAGTCGATCCGGCTGAAATACTTCGCTCCTGCCAACCGATCGAAGAGGTCGTCGATCCTTGGCAAAGGGTACCGGTTTTTGATAGTCACCTTATTCAGAGCCCTGTAATCGACACACATCCGCAGCGTCCCATCCTTCTTGTCTGCAAATAGCACCGGGGCTCCGTAAGGTGACTTACTCGGCCGGATGTACCCCTTTGACATTAGATCCTTGAGCTGAGTCTTCAGCTCGACCAACTCTCTGTGGCTCAACCGGTAGGGCGCCTTGGCAGGCGGTTCCGATCCCGGTATCACCTCAATCTTGTGGTCAACTCCTCTTCGCGGTGGCAAGCCGCTTGGTAAATCCTCCGGCATCACATCCTGGTATTTCTCCAAAATCCCTTGATCCAATCTGGGCTCGGCTCCCCATCGCCTTCTCCTTTCACTTCTCTAATGTAAAGCAAAAACTGGGACTCGTGTGCCTCCTCCACGGCCCACTCCTTTGCTGATAGAAGGTTATTATTCGCCCTCCCACGGATTTGGGCGTTTCCGACACTCGTAAAACCTCGCCACCATTCCCACATGGCAGCGTGACTACTCTCTTGCGGCCATCTATGACCGCTCCGGATTTGCTCAAAAAGGTCATCCCCAAATGAGATCCACTCCATCGATCTCGCAGATAGTGAAGTTCTCACGTCCCTCCCAACTCCCCAGTTGAAGAGGAACATCAAACGCCAACCTTGTCGCCAACTGAGGTTCTCCTTTGGCAGAGCGCACCTCAATAGAGGCCCCCACGTCACTTGTCGGGAGTCCCAACTTTCGCGCCGCCGCCGGCGTCATGAAGGAGTGCGACGCTCCTGTGTCCACCAACAACGACACGTTAGTTCCGGATATTTATCCCATCCACGAACAATAACTGACTCCCTTTTCGCAGGCGCCAGTTTCCTGATACAACTCACAAATAGTTGCCTACCTTGCAAGTCTGGCGACCACCGCTTCCACCAAACGACTGATGGTATCTTCCGACAGCTCCGTGGTCGCCCGAGTCATGTTCAATTGCCGGGGCTTCGTGCACTTCTTGGCCATGTGCCCGGGCTCCCCGCAATTGAAACACACTCCATCAAAGGTCGCCTTCTGTCCGCCATAAGCCGCTCCACCCGCTTTTCCTTTCGGAGCACCGGGTGCCGCCTTGACGTGTGAAGGCCCTCCCTTCGATTTCCACGTGCCATTTTCGCCGCGTGGCCTATCCCACTTCTTTTCCGGTCGGAAGGAGTCACCTTCCCGCGGGTCTTCTTGTGGTTCAGCTCCGTACGGCCTTGTCTTTCACCCCTAGGGACATCCGAGAAACATTCAGCCCTCTCAATTGCCTCGTTCAAAGTCTTGGGTGGCTTCTCCTCCAACTTCCGCCTGGCCCATGGGGCCAGTCCCCCCCCCAAAGTTGAAGACCATTTCTGGTTCTGCCATGTCCGCGACTTCGAGCAACAGCACATTGAAAGCCTGGACATACCCCCGAATGTCATCTGTTTGCTTCAAATTCCTCATCTTGTCCCGGGCAAGCCAGGACGCGTTGAGGGGCACAAACTGTCTCTTCATCAATTCCTTGAACCCACTCCAGTTCAAGGTTTCCGGGCTTGGGCCTCGGTCGTGAAGGCGTTTCTGCCACCATTGTTGAGCATAGCCCCTCAAATAGGTGGGAGCCACTTCCACCCGATCCTCGTCACTCAACTTGGCCGCCCGGAAGTACTGCTCTAGCTCCAGGAGCCAGGTGTTGAGTGCCTTCCGGTTTCGAACGCCCTCAAAGGTGCCGGGTTCCTTAGGCTTCACCTTAAACTTTGCCTTAGTGGAAGTGGCATTAGCCGCCTTCAAAACACGTCTTTCAACGTCCCGCCAAACTGCGCCAACAACCCTTCCCAAAGGCTGCCGCATGGGAGGCATCTCTTGTTTGTCGGAGCTCTCAAGGATTCCTCGGGCTCCGACTCCTCGGATTCCTCCCGCTCTGAGCGGCCTCGTTTTCGGAAACATTCATCGCTTCCTCAAACGGCCGCCTCGGTGACACGTCGCCCCCATCGGGCTCACCGGGATCATCATCTTTTGGGCCGTTCCGCTTTCGCTTCGGCTTGCCCGACCCCATGATGAGGCCAATCCCAGGACGATCGCGTACTGAACTCTAAGCTCTGATACCAAATGTCGCGCACCTCACTCCGGTAACTCCCCTTCAAGTCATAGTTACTCGCTTTGATGCGCGCGCCTGACTCCCAACCTGGCCGCCGGGCCAACTTGGAGCTTCGGCTGCTCCCGGACATAACGGTCCCCCCTTGCTCGCTTCCTTCTAAACCCTCCACCTCTTCTTTGGGACTAGGAGAATTCCCTTTGGTAGATGGCAGTCCGTCCGACGCTCCCCACTCTTTGGTCTCTTTCGCGGCTCGCTCGCTTACCTCACTAGTTTTTG
>CM060731.1:84900682-85059187 GCA_030704615.1 Takakia lepidozioides | reverse complement strand
CTGCTCACATGCACATGCCCACACGTCCGGATCGTCAAGGTTAAGAACTGTAGCAGCTTATCTGCAAATGGATGTAGGCAAATCCGGCTCTCGGCCAAAGAGAAGAAAATATGGTGAGAAGGAGGCAAGTGATGCTTGTTTGCTGAACCTGTAGCCCATGGCTAACCAGGGTTCCCAATCTCCTAGGTGTCCCTTCTGCAAGCCATACTTGCGCAAACCCCTCTTTACTTTCTGAACAACTCTCTCTGCCAACCATCGGCCTCAGGATGATCCCGAGAAGTGGTGCGGTGGTCTATCAAGGCCTTGTCACACAAAGCCTGAAACTCCCCAAGAACTCTCTCCCTGGTCCGTGAGTACCCTCAGCTGGGAACCGAATTGGCTAAGCACACAATCCAAGAATGCATACGCAGCTCCCTCACTAGCCTTATCAGGCAATGGAACCAATTCAATCCACTTGGAGAAGTGCTCCACCATCACCAACACGTACTTTTGTGGCGCATGGTCAGTGGCAACGGACCTGCGAAGTCAAGACTCCACCTGTAGGCCAATCCCATGATCGGAAGAGGGTGCAATTGTGGAGTAGGGGCGTTGAATGAAGCACGCACCCTGTCACACACCATGCACCTAGCCACAAATTGTTGCACCTCTGTATGCATACCACGCCACCAATACTGCCTTTGCAGTAGACTATGAGTGCGTCACACCCCAAAATGCCCCAACTCTTCATGGGCATGCCGCACTAACCGTGCCCGCTGTGTTGGGTGAGGCACAATCCTCACTTGACCATCCTCCCACACTCGGAGCAGGGGTGTCCCCTCCCACTTGAACCTCTTGGCTCGTTGTAGGATCCGATCCCTCTCCTTGGCAGTCACAGTGGCTGTAGTGTCTCCAGTGCAGAGGTAGTCCAACACAACTGAATCCTCATGTATATCTTTGGCGCCACCTTGCTCATTGTTGGCCTCAGGGTCCTCAGACACTTGATCTACAGTCATCCCTGTTGCAGGTCCAACCTGGCCTTCCGCTGCCAAGATACACAGAAATGCAGATGCATGCCATCCGGGCACCATCTCCTCGTCCGTCTCACCATGCCACCGAGCTCCAGTGTCATCCTGCTGGCTCGTGCATGGATTGCGACTCAACCCATCTGCATTGCGATTGACCAAACCCGGTCGATGCACCACCTGAAAGTCATACTCTTGAAGGATGAGTGCCCACCGTGCAAGCTTCCCCGTAAGCTTGTCTGACTCCATCAACCACTTGAGTGGTTGGTGATCCGTGACAAGGGTCAAGAAATTACCGTATAGATAGCACCTGAAGTGTGCCACGGCCCACACTGCAGCTAAGCATTCTCCCTCATATGAGCTATACTTAGACTCTGCAACGTTGTTCGATCGGCTAGCATAAGCCACTACGAACTCTCTTCCCTCATCATGGGGGGTGCTATTCCGTGAGCCCGGAGGCGTGAGCCTGTGAGCCCAGGAAAGCGTGAGCCCAGCACAGGCTCACGCCACGTCAGCATGCAAACAGTGCCTATTTCCGCGGATGTCACCTATTTCCGAGTGGTGTCACCTATTTCCGCGGGTTGATTTGGGTAGAATTGAGAATGCCTGAACAGTTTTTGATGAGGTGGACTTCACCGTGATGGATTCACCAACCATTCTTCTAGCAGGAATAGTTTGGGGACCAACTAGCAAATGATGCGAGGATGCTCTACACGAACCAAAGTGGTTTGTTTGTTTTCGCAATGTACTTAAGTCTGTGAGGTCCACAAAACACCAAATAGATTGAAGGAACAATCCAGGCAGTCCATGCAACCCCCATCTCCAACAATAGTTTGTAACCATGAATGTGAATGCCACGCACACATTGCAAACAGGACAACAAGGACACACAACCATCCCATTTCAAATTTGGCCCAGAATTAAACCAAAAGAAAACTTCATATCAAGTGTCGCAGTCATCACAATCAGTGTCCACCTCCTGTGCTATGTCATCTACAAAGGTTCTGGCCCCAACACCACGTGTTCTACGAAGGCCGTCGTAAGGTGGACTCGGAGTCCCATGAACGGACATGCTTGCTGCGAGTGCCTCCGCATAGACAGGTAGCACGCAAGACCGAGGAGGACTGCAAACAAGTCCAAATAGGTGTGATAGCCTTGGAGGGCAAGTGGAAGCACGCAGACTCCTGCACATGTCCACAAAACCCCATTTTTTGATGCAACACAATGATGTCTCCAATGCACAAGTCCAACAAAGAGGATGTCTCCAATGTGCACTTTGCCTCAAGAACAACGATTCTCGATATTGAAACAACAATGCAAGCATGCAAAGGTTGAACTTACTCACAGGCAAAGTCGGAGTCCAGCTCCTTGTCAGAAGTCTCCTCTGTATCAGTATCAACGGGACGGGGCTTCGGAAGGACTTGAGAAGTGTGTCCACCCAAACCCATCAGGAGGTTCTTGTAAATCTCAGCATCCCCTTCAATCCCAAAGAGATGTCGCGCACTGGCCTTGCAAACGTGGTAAGAAGCACCTGCAGTGGAATAGAATGAATGAAGAAGACATTGAAGACACATTCGGAACAGTGGGAAGTGCTGAAAGTGCAAGCTCAATCAAACCTCATGAAATGTGAATGTTGAAGAGACAAACCTGTGCCCATCGACAAATCCAGAACTCTGGCGTCTGTGTAGGTGCAGCAGCACTCCACAATCGTTGAATGAAAGCCGGGCTCCTCTCCCTCGCCGCTCTCCAAGGAACCCCATTCCCCCTTCGCAAGCACACGTTGTTGTCGACATAGTTGTGATGCATGTCATCCGTGGGGGGATCTGTCCTGTCATCTATGAACTTGGCCCCATGAGTGATGGCAAACTCGGTAATGCCGGCCGGAGTCATTTGTGGATGCACCCGGACGAGACAAACAGCTTCAAATAGACGAGTCTGCGAACATGACATCCACAATGAACTAAGAAGCAAAAAAAAAATCGGGCCCCTACATATGAGTTCGAGCGACCTATACAACCCCATCCGAGAACAACCAAGAAGAGGAAGAAGAAGGCAAACTCACCATCTCTCCCGGACGATCCCCCTTCGTAAGGTACATGATGTTCACACAATTCCATGTCTTCACGACTCTCATGCCCGAGGCTTTCAAATAGCTGGAAAGTGCACGGCGACACCGACCGTCGATGGACTGGATGAGCACCAAAACACCTGCATTGGACAGGAAGAAGTTGCAAAAGGAGAAAACCCACCGCCAGTAGCGCTCATCAAAAGCATTCCAACCCGGACAAGCACCCGATGGAGGGATATCCGGGACTGCAACCCATCAGGGATGTCCAAGATGATGAGTTCGGCTGCATATGGCTTCTCCTTCCCGTTCACCCAAGATTTGGTCATTTTAGCCTGTAAACAAAAATACAATGGAATTCTCACAAGTTTAGAAACGATCCATGCCCACAGCAGACAAAAACAACAGAAGCCACAGAAACCAAAGAGAACACGCACCGTGCTGAGGAACTGCATATCCTGTCCCACACTGGTGATGGCTTGCCCTTGTAATCAGATTTCTTCGACTCCATCATGGCAAGGAACCCGACGTTGGCCATCTCCAACCTGGTTGGGCGAATGACCCTCGTGGGATGTTCCACTGCATGGTACGGGTCCTTGGGATCAACCACCCCTTGTTTTTTCTCCCGGATCCCCTACCATGCGGTGGAGTCTGCTAGACATGCTCCACAGGGCCAATATCTGCAACACTTCCCTGCCCTTGTGCCACCTTCCCTCTACCCCTTCCCTTCCCAACAACACCAGCAACATCTTTTCCCTTTGCCTTTCTTCCTCTACCTGGGGTATCCTGAGCGGGAGGCTCCTTCTCTGCAAGAGTCCTCAAATTACGTTCATGAATGTCGAGGTCGGCTGCTGCGGCAGTGGCTGCAATACGGTCATTCTCTCTCCTCAAAGACACCTCTGGAGCTGGGGTCTCAGAAGGAGGGCAATCCAAATACCAACCACAAGAAGAAAGATGGTCTAGGCCCCAGTCATGCAAGATCCCACTAGTAAACATGGTCTGGTTGCCAGCAGGGACAAGCCACAGGTCCACGAAATCCGGATGTTTGTCCAGGCAATTCTCTTCCAAGAGAACAAACTTTATGTACCTGCAGCAATAGAGACAACCTCATTTTACAATGGAAATATTGTGTGGCAACTTTTCCATCACACCAGGAAGACCCCCTTCAACAGTATGCCACACAACACATTGCAACCACAGCACAAATAAGTAGTGCAAGAGTGTGCACCTGTAAAGGCATCGTTTCCAGGCTTCCTCTCCTTTTTCTTGCTGGTCCAGCTCATTTGTTCGACTGATGCCACCCTCCTTGCTGAACTCTCTAAAGAAACAAGAGTGCCACACTGTGGCTCTCCATTTCCTCATGTATGCTTCGAAGGACACCTTCGGTGCTATCATACTGATGCCATAGTCAGCCAGCTGAGTATGCAGAACCGATCTGGCCCTTTCTTCCAACTGCAAAACAATACAAATGTAAGAATGAACCCAAAAGCAATCACAGCGAATGTAAGAGGCAATAGAAAGATAAGGACAGGAAAAGAGAAAAGACAGTGACACAGGGAAGGACATCACACCTGGCTCCAGTAAGTGGCCTTGTGAAGCCAGGTGTCCAGCACATTGTCACTGACAGGAATGACACGCTGGGTCTTCTTCTCTTTCTCCGGCCTTGGGAACATGTGGGTATCCCTAACTGTGGGATCGGAGTTCCATATCTGCAGCCACTTCACCTTTTGTCTTGGAGACACAACGGCGGTAGACAACCTGTGCAACTTCTCCTGGGCCATTTCTGGCTTGCCTGGCTTGTTATAATGGTTTTTTTATCTCCAGGAGAAACTGCGGTCCGAATGATGGGTCGGCAATTCTCAACTGCTTCACGAAAGCACTCATTATAGTCCTTCTTGTAGCGGTCATCTCTTTCTGGATGCGACTCTCAACCCCCTTTGCTGTCCTTCTCTCCTCAGGGGTAGAGCTATAGTATTCCAGTTTGCCACGCTCCCCTGCATCTGCAATGTCTTGCTGCAAGGGAATGCAAGAGAGTTGCATCAGCACAAGGTCAATGGAAACAAACAGAAACAAACATGTGGAATATGGAAGACCAGATGAAGGAAGATGTATCTCACCGTGTACATGTACTCCATGAAAGCCTCACGGGTCAACGAGTACCACGTTTCCGATGTCTTGGAGCTTTCGCACTTCTTGTACATCTCCGCTGAAAGGATGGTCTTGAAGTTGGTCAAGGGCATCTGCCCTATCCTTTGTATCTATACAGTGTATGAACCAAACTCGTTTTGACATGCGATGTCTCAGTTCCTCTGCAGAATGATATCTGCAAGTCAGAATGAAATTCAAGGTCTTCAATCAAAGAAGAACGGAACCACAAGTGGAACATGTAGAATGAGAAACCAACCTGTTCACATCATTCATTGCCGTCAGAAGACCCATCATGTTCCCGTCACAATCCAGCACCATCGATCGAACAGAGTAATGCCACTCTTCCTCCTGTGAGTGCAGCATCCCAATGACAGCCATCCACGCAAGCAAGCGGTGGTTCCCATCCAAACGTGAAACATCTTTCCCGAGAATGCCTGGGTGGAAGGTTTCCTGGAGAGAAGAAGTTCGAAGGATTCGTTCAGCTGTCTCCAAATGGGGTCCCAGGAGTCCACGATTGACTGATCCACGAGGAGCTCATTATCTTTGGAATCCCTAGTAGAAATGTAAAAGACTGCGGATCCATCCAAATACCCATGCACAAACTCGGCCTCCAGCTTGAGAATGTCCTTGACGAGGGGTGTACGAACGACGGGCATGAAACCAACCTACACAGGGGAATCTTCAACCTCCCACCGGGGCAAGCATACTTTGCACCACAAGCTGAGAGTTTACCTTCTGACCCCCAGCATCTCAGCGGCTTTGCTTTCATAGAACTCATCGTCCACATCAACAATTATCTCCTTCTCCTGACCCGAAGGGACCTCATCTGCCACACTTTGCATCTTCTCCTTTAGGGTTGTTCATTCAACTTGATATTAGAGAGGCATGAAAAAGTGGGCTCAAAGAGTGTGCGTTGACGCACACTATTTTAAGCTGCCACGTAAGTGTACATTGACCCTCACAGACATGTCCTATGTTGCCGAATTCCACAGAAAAAGACAATGTAAAAGTGGGCTCAAACAGTGTGCGTTGACGCACACTGTTTCACTTGCCATGTAAATGATCATTGAACATCTACTTGTGCCAGGTAAGTGTTCATTGTAAACTCCAAGATAATTCAACCTCAGAAACGTGCCCTAAATGCCGAATTTAAACCGGAAAAACACTTAAATGTAGAGCTCAAACAGTGTGCGCCAACGCACACTGATTGAGCTGCCACTGAATGGTTATTTCATCCTCAGAACCGTGCCCTAAATGCCGAATTTCAATCGGAAAAAACACTTACATGTTCAACTCAAACAGTGTGCGCCAACGCACACTGTTTGAGCTGCCACTGAATGGTTATTTCATCATCATAAACCTGCCCTGGAAGTCCGAATTTAACACCAAAAAAACAGTGACATGTACAGCTCAGACAGTGTGCGCCAACGCACACTGTTTGAGTTGCCACTCAATGGTTATTTCATCATCATAAACCTGCCCTGGAAGTCCGAATCTAACACCAAAAAAACAGTGACACGTACAGCTCAGACAGTGTGCGCCAACGCACACTGTTTCAGCTCCCACTGAATGGTTATTTCATCATCATAAACCTGCCCTGGAAGTCTGAATTTAACACCAAAAAAACAGTGACATGTACAGCTCAAACAGTGTGCGCCAACGCACACTGTTTGAGCTGCCACTGAATGGTTATTTCATCATCATAAACCTGCCCTGGAAGTCCAAATTTAACACCAAAAAAACAGTGACATATACAGCTCAAATAGTGTGCGCCAACGCACACTGTTTGAGCTACCACTGAATGGTTATTTCATCCTCATAAACCTGCCCTAAATGCCGAATTTTAACACCAAAAAAACACTTACATGTTCAGCTCAAATAGTGTGCGCCAACGCACACTATTTGAGCTGCCACTGAATGGTTATTTCATCATCATAAACCTGCCCTGGAAGTCCAAATTTAACACCAAAAAAACAGTGACATGTACAGCTCAAACAGTGTGCGCCAACGCACACTGTTTGAGCTGCCACTAAATGGTTATTTCATCATCATAAACCTGCCCTGGAAGTCCGAATTTAACCCCAAAAAAACAGTGACATATACAGCTCAAATAGTGTGCGCCAACGCACACTGTTTGAGCTACCACTGAATGGTTATTTCATCCTCAGAAACGTGCCCTAAATGCCGAATTTTAACACCAAAAAAACACTTACATGTTCAGCTCAAACAGTGTGCGCCAACGCACACTCTTTGAGCTGCCACTGAATGGTTATTTCATCATCATAAACCTGCCCTGGAAGTCCGAATTTAACACCAAAACAACAGTGACATGTACAGCTCAAACAGTGTGCGCCATTGCACACTGTTTGAGCTGCCACTAAATGGTTATTTCATCATCATAAACCTGCCCTGGAATTCCAAATTTAACACCAAAAAAACAGTGGCATGTACAGCTCAAACAGTGTGCGTTGGCGCACACTGTTTGAGCTGCCACTGAATGGTTATTTCATCCTCAGAAACGTGCCCTAAATGCCGAATTTTAAGACCAAAAAAACACTTACAAGTTCAGCTCAAACAGTGTGCGCCAACGCACACTGTTTGAGCTGCCACTGAATGGTTATTTCATCATCATAAACCTGCCCTGGAAGTCCGAATTTAACACGAAAAAAATAGTGACATGTACAGCTCAAACAATGTGCGCCAACGCACACTGTTTGAGCTGCCACTGAATGGTTATTTCATCATCATAAACCTGCCCTGGAAGTCCGAATTTAACACGAAAAAAATAGTGACATGTACAGCTCAAACAGTGTGCGCCAACGCACACTATTTGAGCTGCCACTGAATGGTTATTTCATCATCATAAACCTGCCCTGGAAGTCCGAATTTAACACCAAAAAAACAGTGACATGTACAGCTCAAACAGTGTGCGCCAACGCACACTGGTTGAGCTGCCACTGAATGGTTATTTCATCATCATAAACCTGCTCTGGAAGTCCGAATTTAACACCAAAAAAACAGTGACATGTACAGCTCAAACAGTGTGCGCCAACGCACACTATTTGAGCTGCCACTGAATGGTTATTTCATCATCATAAACCTGCCCTGGAAGTCCGAATTTTAACACCAAAAAAACAGTGATATGTACAGCTCAAACAGTGTGCGCCAACGCACACTGTTTGAGCTGCCACTGAATGGTTATTTCATCCTCAGAAACGTGCCCTAAATGCCGAATTTTAACACCAAAAAAACAGTGACATGTTCAGCTGAAATAGTGTGCGCCAACGCACACTGTTTGAGCTGTCACTGAATGGTTATTTCATCATCATAAACCTGCCCTGGAAGTCCGAATTTCAATCGGAAAAAACACTTACATGTTCAGCTCAAACAGTGTGCGTTGGCGCACACTGTTTCAGCTGCCACTGAATGGTTATTTCATCCTCAGAAACGTGCCCTAAATGCCGAATTTTAACACCAAAAAACACTTACAAGTTCAGCTCTAACAGTGTGCGCCAACGCACACTGTTTGAGCTGCCACTGAATGGTTAATTCATACTCAGAAACGTGCCCTACATGCCGATTTCAATCGGAAAAAACACTTACATGTTCATCTCAAACAGTGTGCGCCAACGCACAATGTTTGAGCTGCATCTGAATGGTTATTTCATCATCATAAACCTGCCCTGGAAGTCCGAATTTAACACTAAAAAAATTGTGACATGTATAGCTCAAACAGTGTGCGTTGGCGCACACTGTTTGAGCTACCACTGAATGGTTATTTCATCCTCAGAAACGTGCCCTAAATGCCGAATTTTAACACCAAAAAAACACTTACAAGTTCAGCTCAAACAGTGTGCGCCAACGCACACTGTTTGAGCTGCCACTGAATGGTTATTTCATCATCATAAACCTGCCCTGGAAGTCCGAATTTAACACTAAAAAAACAGTGACATGTACAGCTCAAACAGTGTGCGTTGGCGCACACTGTTTGAGCTGCCACTGAATGGTTATTTCATCCTCAGAAACGTGCCCTAAATGCCGAATTTTAACACCAAAAAAACACTTACAAGTTCAGCTCAAACAGTGTGCGCCAACGCACACTGTTTGAGCTGCCACTGAATGGTTATTTCATACTCAGAAACCTACCCTACATGCCGAATTTCAATCGGAAAAAACACTTACATGTTCATCTCAAACAGTGTGCGCCAACGCACACTGTTTGAGCTGCCAGTAAATGGTTATTTCATCATCATAAACCTGCCCTGGAATTCCGAATTTAACACCAAAAAAACAGTGACATATACAGCTCAAATACTGTGCGCCAACGCACAATGTTTGAGCTACCACCGAATGGTTATTTCATCCTCAGAAACGTGCCCTAAATGCCGAATTTTAACACCAAAAAAACACTTACATGTTCAGCTCAAACAGTGTGCGCACACGCACACTCTTTGAGCTGCCACTGAATGGTTATTTCATTATCATAAACCTGCCTTGGAAGTCCGAATTTAACACCAAAAAAACAGTGACATGTACAGCTCAATCAGTGTGCGCCAACGCACACTGTTTGAGCTGCCACTAAATGGTTATTTCATCATCATAAACCTGCCCTGGAATTCCAAATTTAACACAAAAAAAAACAGTGACATGTACAGCTCAAACAGTGTGCGTTGGCGCACACTGTTTGAGCTGCCACTGAATGGTTATTTCATCCTCAGAAACGTGCCCTAAATGCCGAATTTTAACACCAAAAAAACACTTACAAGTTCAGCTCAAACAGTGTGCGCCAACGCACACTGTTTGAGCTGCCACTGAATGGTTATTTCATCATCATAAACCTGCCCTGGAAGTCCGAATTTAACACAAAAAAAACAGTGACATGTTCAGCTCAAACAGTGTGCGCCAACGCACACTGTTTGAGCTACCACTGAATGGTTATTTCATCCTCAGAAACGTGCCCTAAATGCCGAATTTTAACACCAAAAAAACACTTACATGTTCAGCTCAAACAGTGTGCGCCAACGCACACTCTTTGAGCTGCCACTGAATGGTTATTTCATCATCATAAACCTGCCCTGGAAGTCCGAATTTAACACCAAAACAACAGTGACATGTACAGCTCAAACAGTGTGCGCCATTGCACACTGTTTGAGCTGCCACTAAATGGTTATTTCATCATCATAAACCTGCCCTGGAATTCCAAATTTAACACCAAAAAAACAGTGGCATGTACAGCTCAAACAGTGTGCGTTGGCGCACACTGTTTGAGCTGCCACTGAATGGTTATTTCATCCTCAGAAACGTGCCCTAAATGCCGAATTTTAACACCAAAAAAACACTTACAAGTTCAGCTCAAACAGTGTGCGCCAACGCACACTGTTTGAGCTGCCACTGAATGGTTATTTCATACTCAGAAACGTGCCCTACATGCCGATTTCAATCGGAAAAAACACTTACATGTTCATCTCAAACAGTGTGCGCCAACGCACACTGTTTGAGCTGCCACTGAATGGTTATTTCATCATCATAAACCTGCCCTGGAAGTCCGAATTTAACACGAAAAAAATAGTGACATGTACAGCTCAAACAGTGTGCGCCAACGCACACTATTTAAGCTGCCACTGAATGGTTATTTCATCATCATAAACCTGCCCTGGAAGTCCGAATTTAACACCAAAAAAACAGTGACATGTACAGCTCAAACAGTGTGCGCCAACGCACACTGGTTTGAGCTGCCACTGAATGGTTATTTCATCATCATAAACCTGCTCTGGAAGTCCGAATTTAACACCAAAAAAACAGTGACATGTACAGCTCAAACAGTGTGCGCCAACGCACACTGTTTGAGCTGCCACTGAATGGTTATTTCATCATCATAAACCTGCCCTGGAAGTCCGAATATTAACACCAAAAAAACAGTGATATGTACAGCTCAAACAGTGTGCGCCAACGCACACTGTTTGAGCTGCCACTAAATGGTTATTTCATCCTCAGAAACGTGCCCTAAATGCCGAATTTTAACACCAAAAAAACAGTGACATGTTCAGCTGAAATAGTGTGCGCCAACGCACACTGTTTGAGCTGTCACTGAATGGTTATTTCATCATCATAAACCTGCCCTGGAAGTCCGAATTTCAATCGGAAAAAACACTTACATGTTCAGCTCAAACAGTGTGCGTTGGCGCACACTGTTTCAGCTGCCACTGAATGGTTATTTCATCCTCAGAAACGTGCCCTAAATGCCGAATTTTAACACCAAAAAAACACTTACAAGTTCAGCTCTAACAGTGTGCGCCAACGCACACTGTTTGAGCTGCCACTGAATGGTTATTTCATACTCAGAAACGTGCCCTACATGCCGATTTCAATCGGAAAAAACACTTACATGTTCATCTCAAACAGTGTGCGCCAACGCACAATGTTTGAGCTGCATCTGAATGGTTATTTCATCATCATAAACCTGCCCTGGAAGTCCGAATTTAACACTAAAAAAATTGTGACATGTATAGCTCAAACAGTGTGCGTTGGCGCACACTGTTTGAGCTACCACTGAATGGTTATTTCATCCTCAGAAACGTGCCCTAAATGCCGAATTTTAACACCAAAAAACACTTACAAGTTCAGCTCAAACAGTGTGCGCCAACGCACACTGTTTGAGCTGCCACTGAATGGTTATTTCATCATCATAAACCTGCCCTGGAAGTCCGAATTTAACACTAAAAAAACAGTGACATGTACAGCTCAAACAGTGTGCGTTGGCGCACACTGTTTGAGCTGCCACTGAATGGTTATTTCATCCTCAGAAACGTGCCCTAAATGCCGAATTTTAACACCAAAAAAACACTTACAAGTTCAGCTCAAACAGTGTGCGCCAACGCACACTGTTTGAGCTGCCACTGAATGGTTATTTCATACTCAGAAACCTACCCTACATGCCGAATTTCAATCGGAAAAAACACTTACATGTTCATCTCAAACAGTGTGCGCCAACGCACACTGTTTGAGCTGCCAGTAAATGGTTATTTCATCATCATAAACCTGCCCTGGAATTCCGAATTTAACACCAAAAAAACAGTGACATATACAGCTCAAATACTGTGCGCCAACGCACAATGTTTGAGCTACCACTGAATGGTTATTTCATCCTCAGAAACGTGCCCTAAATGCCGAATTTTAACACCAAAAAAACACTTACATGTTCAGCTCAAACAGTGTGCGCCAACGCACACTCTTTGAGCTGCCACTGAATGGTTATTTCATTATCATAAACCTGCCTTGGAAGTCCGAATTTAACACCAAAAAAACAGTGACATGTACAGCTCAATCAGTGTGCGCCAACGCACACTGTTTGAGCTGCCACTAAATGGTTATTTCATCATCATAAACCTGCCCTGGAATTCCAAATTTAACACAAAAAAAACAGTGACATGTACAGCTCAAACAGTGTGCGTTGGCGCACACTGTTTGAGCTGCCACTGAATGGTTATTTCATCCTCAAAACGTGCCCTAAATGCCGAATTTTAACACCAAAAAAACACTTACAAGTTCAGCTCAAACAGTGTGCGCCAACGCACACTGTTTGAGCTGCCACTGAATGGTTATTTCATACTCAGAAACGTGCCCTACATGCCGATTTCAATCGGAAAAAACACTTACATGTTCATCTCAAACAGTGTGCGCCAACGCACACTGTTTGAGTTGCCACTGAATGGTTATTTCATCATCATAAACCTGCCCTGGAAGTCCGAATTTAACACTAAAAAAACAGTGACATGTACAGCTCAAACAGTGTGCGTTGGCGCACACTGTTTGAGCTGCCACTGAATGGTTATTTCATCCTCAGAAACGTGCCCTAAATGCCGAATTTTAACACCAAAAAACACTTACAAGTTCAGCTCAAACAAAGTGCGCCAACGCACACTGTTTGAGCTGCCACTGAATGGTTATTTCATACTCAGAAACGTGCCCTACATGCCGAATTTCAATCGGAAAAAACACTTACATGTTCATCTCAAACAGTGTGCGCCAACGCACACTGTTTGAGCTGCCAGTAAATGGTTATTTCATCATCATAAACCTGCCCTGGAAGTCCGAATTTAACACTAAAAAAATAGTGACATGTACAGCTCAAACAGTGTGCGCCAACGCACACTATTTGAGCTGCCACTGAATGGTTATTTCATCATCATAAACCTGCCCTCGAAGTCCGAATTTAACACCAAAAAAACAGTGACATGTACAGCTCAAACAGTGTGCGCCAACGCACACTGTTTGAGCTGCCACTGAATGGTTATTTTATCCTCAGAACCGTGCCATAAATGCCGAATTTCAATCGGAAAAAAACACTTACATGTTCAACTCAAATAGTGTGCGCCAACACACACTGTTTGAGCTGCCACTGAATGGTTATTTCATCATCATAAACCGGCCCTGGAATTCCGAATTTAACACCAAAAAAATAGTGACATGTACAGCACAGAAAGTGTGCGCCAACGCACATTGTTTGAGCTGCCACTGAATGGTTATTTCATCATCATAAACCTGCCCTGGAAGTCCGAATTTAACACGAAAAAACAGTGACATGTACAGCTCAAACAGTGTGCGCCAACGCACACTGTTTGAGCTGCCACTGAATGGTTATTTCATCATCATAAACCTGCCCTGGAAGTCCAAATTTAACACAAAAAAAACAGTGACATGTTCAGCTCAAACAGTGTGCGCCAACGCACACTGTTTGAGCTACCACTGAATGGTTATTTCATCCTCAAAAACGTGCCCTAAATGCCGAATTTTAACACCAAAAAAACACTTACATGTTCAGCTCAAACAGTGTGCGCCAACGCACACTATTTGAGTTGCCACTGAATGGTTATTTCATCATCATAAACCTGCCCTGGAAGTCCGAATTTAACACCAAAAAAACAGTGACATGTACAGCTTAAACAGTGTGCGCCAACGCACACTGGTTGAGCTGCCACTGAATGGTTATTTCATCATCATAAACCTGCTCTGGAAGTCCGAATTTAACACCAAAAAAACAGTGACATGTACAGCTCAAACAGTGTGCGCCAACGGACACTGTTTGAGCTGCCACTGAATGGTTATTTCATCATCATAAACCTGCCCTGGAAGTCCGAATTTTAACACCAAAAAAACAGTGATATGTAGAGCTCAAACAGTGTGCGCCAACGCACACTGTTTGAGCTGCCACTGAATGGTTATTTCATCCTCAGAAACGTGCCCTAAATGCCGAATTTTAACACCAAAAAAACAGTGACATGTTCAGCTGAAACAGTGTGCGCCAACGCACACTGTTTGAGCTGTCACTGAATGGTTATTTCATCATCATAAACCTGCCCTGGAAGTCCGAATTTCAATCGGAAAAAACACTTACATGTTCAGCTCAAACAGTGTGCGTTGGCGCACACTGTTTGAGCTGCCACTGAATGGTTATTCCATCATCAGAAACGTGCCCTAAAGGGCGAATTCGACACGGAGAAAACCGTGACATGTAGAGCTCAAACAGTGTGCGCCAACGCACACTATTTGAGATGCCACTGAAGGGTTCTGTCGTCCTGACATACATATCCTGGAAAACCGATATCCAGACGGAAACAGCAGTGAAATGTTCAGCTCAACTGGCACTGTTTGAGGTTGCAATTTGGGTTGTGTTGAACCTGCTGTAGTGCCCAAGTTTGGGCGTTTCGCACCTGAATAATCAAGCAAATTGGTAGGCCCAAACAGTGTGCGTTGCTGCACACTGTTTGGGCTTCCAATTTACGGTGTTTTCAGCGTGGTGCAGATGTCCTGTGTGGGCTATATTCATATCAGCAACAAAACAGAAATGTGGGTCTTAAGAATTTCACCTTTTTCTTGGCTGCTCCAGAAGACTCCCCAATTGCCGGGGACCCTTTGCGCTTCGGGCTGTTCTCTGCGCCGAGCGTGTACGTGAGCCTCTCCCCCTTCCTCTTTCCCGCAGGCAGACTCCTCGTGAGGCCACCTTCAACATCCTCTTCCATCTCGTCTGTCTCTCCCTCAGATGCGTTGTCCTCTTCATCTGTCCTTGGAACTATGGCGGGCTGCTGTTCTTCTGCTGATTCCTGCTCCTCCATCGCCACACTTTCCTCTACTCCCTCTTCTACCTCATTTTCCTCTTCGTCCACTCTTTCCATCCTCATTCTATCTCTGGCTCTATTCCTGTTTCTAGAGCTCGTGAAGTATAGTGACTTCCTTCTCTTCCTCCTACGCTGGAAACAAGGGCTCCCCACGATGCCTCTAGAGCTCTCCAGTTTGACGTTTGTAACAAGTGCTGCTATGGCATGTAACCAAAATCGAAATTGGACGTTATCAACCATATTTGGATGCGGGTGTTGTTATTGTGTGCGAACGGAATTCATCCATTCCGTCGTCTCCGTATTATCCAAGCAATAAAGCGCAAGAAAAAAAGTACATCCGTTGCATGCACTAGCGATATATGTCAGATGTACTGCGCCGCCTGCCAATACACCGCGGCCTTCTTGCTTTCTTTCAAATTCGGATGTGCCGTAGAAATCTAATGCTAGTTCATTTTCGAGCAGTTCTTGCAGATCCGCAATAATTGTTATGCTTCACATATGCATCCACGTGTGTTGTACTGCCTACCCTGTGGTTTGCAGTTTACCGTTACCGTCGCCATGGGGGTCATTCGGCATAAAGGGTTCTGTCGGATACGACCATGTCTGGCACGCATTCGTGCGAGGTATCTTCTGCAGTGTCAGTGTTTGTGCTGTGCTCTTCTGGCACAGCACAACCTCATGACATTTGTGGTCTTCCTGTTTACTGCTCTCCAGGGTTGTTGCCGTCTTTTCATAATGGATGGTTTCATGTCGTTTTCAGTGTTTGTTTTCATCCATAAACAGCACGACTTCTTGTAGTATTTGAAAACAGTTTTTCTGGTTAGTGCCTCTTGGCGTTGCTGTTTCCGAAGTGAAGGTGCATCTCATCCCTACATCCTTTGCATGCATCACCTGCAACCTTTGGATTGGAGCTAGCCTTGTTGACCTCGGTTTGCTTGTCTTAATTCCCCTTTCGGTAATTGCGGGCTATCAGTTCAAGGATTCCGCAACTTTCGTTCAGTGAGAGAAAACATGTCGAGGGAGCGAGATACACTTGCTCGATTCCATTCCAATGCAGGTACTCTTCCACTGACTGCCACTGCAGACGACGATGGGTTTGCAGTTGTTCATGAGGATGAGCTGGTTACAGTGTTCCCACTGGAGTTGGGTTCTCTCCTTGTTCAAAAAGAAGTGTATGACGAGGATGGGAATTTGGATTCTGAGCACTTGGAGAAACCATTGGTTGGCAAGTGTGGAAGGAAGTGGAGAGTCCTTCCAGGCACATACCGTGTCTTTGGAAAAGAGAGAAGACAATCAGCAGGATCGGTCGTTACCCCTGGCACTGCAACATCGGTCGTGCAACAGAAGGGCACAGTTCCTGTGAAACAAGAGGTGAGCACATCCACTACCTTCGTGACTCTTTCAGACTCGTCCTCGGAGGATGTTTCTGAGATTCCTCCGCAAGTGCAGACTCCGTCATTGGATGATGACGAATTGCAAGAGATAACGAGTGTCATTCCAAAATTGAAAGCCCTCGCAGGTGTGCCTGGGTGCAAGAGCAAGCTGCGTTTTGTTGACTGGGAGTCCCTTCCTGTGCAACGGGTTCAATACGTGCCAGCACAGTTTGATGGGGACATCCTGTTTGAGCTCAACCCTCCCACCTCTTCCACTGGACTGGCTGGGCTTTTACAGGGCATGGACAAGAAACATGATGGACATCCTTGGTGCAGGACAAAAACGTCAAACATCCATAACGACATTGGCTTGAAATTTCGGAGGTCAGTCTGCATTGGGCATTGTAAGTGCCAGAATATTTCTTGCCCTCGCCTGAGAAACAGTGCTCAACCAAACAAAAGTGAGTGGGAAGGTGTGCCCCTGAATCCTTTCACCCTAGGGCTTGCCCCTCCCAGGACCAATACTTTCGTGTGCAGGTTCTGCAAACTTTTCCCGTCCTGTGTTTCTGTGTGCCACGCTCGTATGTATCAGGTGGCACACCGATGCAAGACAATGACTCGTGCCTGCATTCATATGGGTGCACACGAGCATCCTGTGTCCAAAGGAAGTTGCAGGGATAGCGTGGACATCGCTAGAAATCTGCTGAAGCAGGAGTTCCACAATGCCCCTTGTGCAACACCTTCTGCTATAGCGCTTACAGCTAGCAAGGCATTCCTGGAGAAACACATATTGGGTGAAGGGGATGCGACAGAACTTATGCTGGATGCAGATTCGCTTAATGCAGTCATGGACCATTTCTCCATGTTGAGCTCTCCCAATATTCGAAACCAGGTGAATGCACTCAGAATGGGCACAGGCACTGCTGGATTCATGGACAACATTATGGACTTGAAACGGAGGAGTCGCTATGAATTCATTCAAAACAGTATCTTCCCTGGCCAGGGCTCGTCCAAGGTGTATTTGTTCAAGATGTCCGCTGTGGACGAAGGCAGTGGTGTGAGCATTGTCCGCCGTATGCAACCAGGAGGAGATTTGGCTAAATGTTGGTTAATGTTTGATCACTGCAAACGGGTGAAGGGTTGGACAACCATGGCGTGCCATGTGTATGATCCGGCGTACCAGCGTGTGCTCTCCATAGCAATTTGTGATATGCAGTCGGAGGACACTGAATCCCAAATGCTCATGTGGAATTCGCTCTTGGCCGTCATGCAGCGCAATGGAATACAAAACACAAATTTTGCGGGCTTCATGGCTGATACTGCACAGGCAAATTTCAATGCAGTGCGACGCGTGTTTGGTTCGGGGGATCCTAAGGTCCCAATGGAAAATAGGGAGCGCACATGCCTCTTCCATTGGACTCAATCTCTGGCACGTCATACAAAGCGTTGCATTCGCCCTGACCTGCAGTTGGAGCACAGAAGGCTCTGTCTCAAGTACAAGAATGCCACCTCAATGGGAGAAGCTGAGAGCACTTACCAGGCAATCCGGGCTTGGTGGTTCTCCTCTGGTGCTGCAACAGGTACCCACGTAAAGGAGTTGGAGGACTGGTTGGTTTTCTGGCACTTCAGGTACAGACAGTGGGGAGCTTTCATGACGACGGTAAGCCTCTTCAATCCCAAAAACAGAAATTTTGCATCGTGCCTGTTCATTTGGGGTTCTTCGATTGTCACTTGAAGAACCTCTACCATTTGTTTTCGTTCCTGACATATCCATGCAATGCCTCCTCCAGGACATGCCCTTGGAGGACTTGGCCGACATGCCATCATGTAATTTGGCGGAGACTGTTCACAACGCCTGGATGCAGCAGTCTACCAAAGCAGGTCGTGACTTGTATGTGGCCACTGCTGATGACGTGGTGCATGCACTTACACAACAAACCAGGTACCGCAATTTTCTGATGGGACGGGGTGGAGGCAAGGGCCCTGATACGACTTTGTTGATGCTAAGGGCTGCGAGTAGGTCCGGAGTCCCGTCAAAGATGGCCAGAGCTCTAAACAGATGCACTGAAGGGTCCGCTCTACAATCCAGGATCCCCCATTTGGAAGGCGAGGAAAGATTTGGATCATGCAAAAGGAAATTGAACACTCTTCCAGGGTCAGATGGAGATTCCCATCGGCCAGACAGGGTCAATTTCTCTGTGCCAAAGGTGTCTCCACTGCAGACTGAGTCGTGTGCCCGCCCCTTCCCAGGTGGGTCCTCCTCCAGTGGAGCACGTGCAGAACATACAAGCATAGCAGCGGGAATCCCATTGGAGGAGGCGGTGGCCATGGTGCAGGAATCCGATTGCATTGATAGTGAGTGGCATATAGAACGCACCCCACCAGGATCTAGAGTGGCTTGCATGGCAATTCGGACCCCCTCATTCAAGAAATGCAAATCAAAGATATGCAAAGGCTCCAGGGGGACTCCAGCTCCAACATTCACAGGGTTGTTCCGACCTTATCATAGTGGGGAATCAAAGGACCACAAATTTTGGTTCTGCCCAGACGATATGGCACGATGCGTGAAGGGAACAGTTTGTCCTTTGGTGATAATGAAACCCCCTCCCCCCGCAATTTGGCCTGTGCAATTGGGACGTCGCTGTCATCAACCGAGATAAGCATGCTGGAGGAGGGAGGGTTCTGTCTTGCACGGTCCCGGGTGGTGCCCTCATGCACTGTCGGCACAGATGTGCCACATGCTCCGGCAATGCCGCCACCCTGTGCCGACTCCCACCCAACAAAAAGAGATGGAAAAACAGTGCGCCGTTTCGCTTCGAGTGCAGATCACGAATGTAAGATGGAATCTGCTAGAATTTTGCAGGCTCGGGTGTCTCGTATCGCCGAAGTCCCTTCTCTGGGGTATGGACGGATTTACACAGTGCTGTCAATTGGGTCAGTTCTTCATGGCAAAGAATATCAGGTTACCGTCGGGAATTTCCCTTCGTGCACTTGTCCGGACTTTGTAACGATGCATGAGGGCGCTCTCGGCATGAGGGGGAAGTGGGTCCCCTGCAAGCATCAATATTACATATACCTTTGTGATTATGTGTTGCGACGGTAAGAGAGACCAATTCATCCACCAAGCCACACTAGGCTATGGAGAAGTGAACACCCTTCTACAGCGGGACACCTCGCGTGGAGCTCCGCCAACTTCTCTTTGAACACATACGAGCCATGCCCGCTGCCCATGCTGGTTTGCAGGTTGCCGTGTGAAGACTTTGCATTTCTGACAAACATATGGATTTCGTTTACGGAACCAGGGCAAATGCACATGCAATTCATTGTAAGCGTCTATCTGTGAATTGAAATAAACTGTGACAATCATTCTGAGCTCAAATCTGCCATGTTTTCATATTTCTGTTTTAGAGCGGGCATTGCACACATGGTGTGTGTTGGCCCCCTTTGTTTTGTCCACGGTAATAGGCCCTCTTCCTGCAATCCTCGCCTATAGGACCTTCTTCTCCAGCAGATTCGTGCCGCTCACGCTTCCCTGAAGCGTGAGCTCAGCTCACGCTTTGTAGCTTGAACGTGAGCTCAGCTCCCAGGCTCACGGGGCTGGGCTCACGCCATAGCTACGCTCCCTCATCATCCACCTGTGTAAGCACCGCTCCAAGCCCCAGCATGCTCCAATTTGTATGCAGCTGAAAAGGACGCCCCCTAATAGGTCGTCTCAAGATGGGCGCCGAGGTCAACCTCGCCTTGAGCTCTTGAAAAGCTTGTTCTTGCTCATCTTCCCACTGCCACTCCTGGTCCACCTTGATCAGCTTGGTTAGAGCCTTTGCAATGGCACTAAATCCCTTAACAAACTGTCTATAATAGTTTGCTAACCCCATGAAAGCTCGAACTCGGCTCACATCCGTGAGGCGTGGAACCTGTGCAATGGACTCTACCTTAGTCTGCTGTACCCCCAATCCTCCAGGATATATCATGTGACCCAGATACTCAATCTGGTTGTGGAAAAACTTGCACTTTCCCGGATGTAACTTCAATCCGTGCGCCCTCAAGCGCTCAAATACCCCCTGAAGGTGTCTCTCATGCTCTTCCACCGTAGCACTAAAGATGATGATGTCATCTATGTAGCACCGAGCAAACTCCACCCCTGCTAGAATCCTGTCCATGACTCTCTGAAACTCTGCCGGAGCGTTCTTAACCCCAAATGGTAAGAACCGCCACTGGTATAGGCAATCCTTCCCGTACTCATTGATCCCCCAGAATGCCGTCTTTTGCTTATCCGCCTCCTTGATCGGCAACTGGTGATATCCGGATCGTAAATCCAATGTGCTAAAGACCTTGGCATGCCCAATGGCATCAAAGATCTCCTCTGGTGTTGGCATGGCATACCTATCGGACTTGGTCTGACGATTTACAGGCCGGTAATCACCGCCGCACATACGTCTCTCCGTCCAATTGCCAAAGACATCCTTCTTGGCTGGCATCACTGTGGCTGAAGCATACTCTCCCCCAGATAGCTCCACCAAACCAGCCTCCCAAAGGTCCTGAGTTCTCATCTGAATCAAGGACCTCTCCATGTCACTGTATCTATAGGATCTCCGAAAGATTGGCGTGTCAGTAGCCAATTCAATGCGAATCTCTTGACCCTTCAGTGATCCTAAGTCCTTCAAACTGAAGGCAAAGCAGTTCCTGTAAGCCCTCAAGAACCGCTGTATACGTCGTCTCTCTTCTCCGGTGACTATAGGTCCAACATCAGGCTCCCAGTTGTCCTCCGTGACTGCAACCTTGAGTTCAGCAGGCTTAGAGGTAGAAGACGCGTCCCGTGGTTGCTATGCTGCAACCTCTTGAGCAGTGACCACTGCCTCCTCTGTCAGTGACAATGTCTCATCTTGCCCCATCATCCCATCCTTGAGGACCTCTTCAATCCGAGAAAAATCCCCAACCTGATCCATCACCGCTGCCTTGGCTGCCAACTCCTTCTGAACCTCGAGCACCTCCCACGTGTGCCATGGATGCGGCCTGCACCTCGTGGTCCTCACCTGCTCGCCCCCACTCGCTGCCTGTACCATCTCGGTAGGCAGGGAGACCATGAAGGAAAGTGTACTCCGTACTCTGCGCTGCTCAGCCATAGCCAAGCTGATAATCCAGGTCAAGCAATTGAGATCCATTGCTTGCCCCAACACCTGACGACGTGATGCCTCAGAAAGAGATGGCACCGTCGTGGTACATGTGGTAAAATCCATCGCCCGCTCGCGTTCGTCAGCATTGGGCTCCACTAATTGTTGCAAACTGGCTATCCCACAAGAGGCCACGTCCACCATCCCGAAAAGCATGGGATCATGGGAAGCTAAGCAGTGTAGGTAATGCTGCTCGTGGTTGACCCACCCTGTTGACCACTGCCAAAGGCGAACGGTCATCGTGTCTCACACGTTGAGACTGCCTCCCTGTGTCCAAAATGCTATCCATTGTGAGGTGTGCTGGCCGCTGCACCCCATCAAATGCACGCTTGAGCAGTGCGGGTGGCATCAAGTTAGTCCACCATAGCCGTGGACGATGAGCCCATGACCCCACTGCAGCTGCATCCAGCAACATTGTTGACCCAAGCCACGACCGGACTTGATGCACACTGGCCATCACCCTGGCCTGAGAATCACCCATCAGTGGCACATTCTCCAAGATGTATGCTAGAGATACAGCTTTATGAAGCTGCAAGTGGCGCAAAATCCGCACCATCTCCCAAAACAGACCCGTCCTCGAGTCTCGCAATCCACTGCCATGCCCGGCTGATGAATGCCTTTGGCAGGGCCAACCTGCCACTACCAGATCAATGGAGCCAACCCGCTCCAAATCTTGCACCCCCAGCAACAAAATGTCTGCTGGCAAGGCTTGTTGGTATCCACGAACTGCAGACACTGGCAACAAATCAGGGTACTGCTGTACCAACTGAGCAACATGGCGCAGTGAGACGCGTCGTGTAGTCTCATCCCTCTCCACATACAGGTAACGTCAAACTCGTACACCTGCCTGCAGTACTGCAGCCAATCTAGTGCTGATCCCGCCAAACAAGTCCAGAAGGCATATGCCTTCATCCGGGCACTGCCACACAAGAGGTGTGGTGTCCAATGGCGACAACCGAGGTGGTCTTAGTGCAATCACCGCACTCTCCTCTTCTCCTGACGGTACGAAGGCCTCTACCCAGGCTAGTTGTACCCGTCCATCAGCAGCCTGCTGCAAATCCTTGCTCGTACCCCATAATGGAGTGTGAGCAACCATGGCAGGCAACTCCGTCGTACTATGCATGTCATCCTGCTCTGCTGGAGGTGGCACATCCTCTGCATGGGCATTGCCTTCCAGCAACTCTCCAGGCCAACTAATTGCAGCTGTAAAGGCGGCTAGTGTTGGCATCTTGCCCCGCTGGGCAGCCGCAATACCCCCAATGAATGTCACAGGGAGCTGTGCACGACGACCATCCCCTGACTGCCATCCAGGCCTGTAGGATGCTGACTCCTCCCAAAAGTCCAGGGTGAAGCCCATGGGATATAACACTGCCCCACCAACAAGGACATTGTAAGAGACCACGTCTGTCACAATGGCCTTGGCTCGTATCACTGAGCCATCTACAGGATGATCTGGTTGTAGTCCAATGGCCAACTCACGCCGTGTCATGCCCCGAGCCTACTCTGATCCTCCCAGAGATGATTGTATCTGGAAATGACAAGGCTCCATATCCGCCTCCATGAGGCCCAAACCTGCAATAGCAGCTCTGCCCAACATCAGTGGCTGACTCCTGAGTCCAACAAGACCCGCAGTGGCCGGTACTTCTTGTCTGCCGGTCCACTCAAAGTGAAAATGCCTCCCTGGTTGTCTAACAAGACAACTCCAGGTGTCACCATGGCGCGCTCAAAGGCTGGCCTAGCTGGCAGCTGCAGCTTGCCATGGCGCAGCCATGGCAGTCTTGACCCTCTTATCCGAGGATCCCTCTGCTACTACACCTTCCAGTAACTCCGCAGAAGATGAAGTGACCTCCCCACTCTCGCAGAGTGTTGCTGCTAGTCTGAACACTGCAGCTGGTCTTACCCCCGGCGTCGCAATCATGGTTGCCGAGAACAGTGGGGCTTGACACACAGAGGTGGCTGCCCCCAATAACACACCGGCTGCACTAGCCTTGGTAGCAGGTGTCAGTGCTGCACGTGTAGCTCTCCCCAATGGCATAGTAACCTCCGCCTCGGTAACAGTCGGACGAGAACTAGGTGCCATGGATGGCGTCGACACTGTCTCCACCAATGTGAATGACTGAGGAAGCCTCGTCTGACGGCTTGCCTCCCCACGCTGTGGATCCAATTCCACCTCTGCACCTCGTGGCTCAGGAACTCGTGCTGCTCCTCAAGTCACGGCTGCAGCAGACTCCACCTGCACTAGTGGTAGTGCTGCTCTGCACATGAATCCCATGTCTCCCATATCTCTTCCCTCAGGAGCAGGAGGTGGACCATCCCGCCTGGGAGCTGGTACCACCTGAGCTGTAGCCATGGCAGCGAGCCTCTGCTCTAACTGCTGAAGCCGGTTGGCCATGCCTTGGTCAACACCCTGACCTCTGCGTCCTTGGCCATGTTGAGCTTGCCCTTGGCCTGCACCTCGTGCCCGACCACCTCGTCCTCTCTAGGCTGGTCCACCTCGCCCCCGGCCACCATTGTTCCCTTGGAACTGGCCTGGGCGCAACTCAGGATGCAAGTCATAACACTGGGCATCTCCATGCCCATACTTGCCACAATGCCCACACTGCAACTGTGCAGGCTGTACTTGTGTCGGCCTTCTGCCACTCTCTGGGCAATCTCTCTTGACATGGGGTCCTCCACATGTCCAACATATCACCCCTGGTTGCTGTTGGCCTGCAAAAGAAGCCACGGGCCTCTGCACCTGAGGTCCCATGTAAGCTCCATGGAACTTGGGGTTGGGAAACCTTGCCCCCCTGACCATGCTGTTGGGCAGTCCCTTGTGCCTGTGGGCTGGCAGCTGTGCCTCGTGTAGGCATGTCCTTGCCAAATCCAATGGTAACAACTCGCTCCTCCACCATGTTGAGCTCAATCCGCTCAGCCAGCAGAAACACATCCGCTAATGTGGGTTGGGCCGCTTGTAACAGGGTTGCATCCCGCACCCTTCTCCTGAGCTCCTTGTCCAAAATTCCATACCAGAACTGGACTGCCTGAGCTTCAGTAACCTCTTGGGTCACACTTATCAAGCGCCTCATACGAGTGTAGGCCTCTCGCAAGCTCTCACTGGATTTGCGCTGGAAGTCTTGCAAACTTTGCAGCTTCTTTGTCCGTACACCTTGGTAGTTCCTCCGCAACTCCTGGAAGAACTCCACCACCGGGTTGAATCTAGGCACATGTGTTGTAATTGTGGCAGGAGGAGTAGTAGCACCTTTTGAACTGGTACCACCTGCAGAAGTGCCGACACTACTTGTTCCACTACTAGTGCTTGTAGTTGGAGATGTTTGTGTAGCTGCTGGTGTCACCGCTGCCCTTGTGCCTCTAGTGATTGAGACATAGTTAGGTGATCAATACTCTCGCCACTCCTCAATCTCCTCCGCATGTCCCCGCCTAAATTCATGGTAATCATCCATGGGCGGCCCCTCAAGGTGCTGGAATAGTCCCTTCCACGCCATAAAGGGCGTAAACAGTTGTGGATTGCGCATTTGCTGCAAATCACACCAACTGTCAAACTCTTGTATAAAGTCATCAAGCTCGATGGTGCCCACAGCTCCAGAGTACCTACGTGGCCCCTTGGTAGCTCCATACATCTCCTCCATCGTGTCCCACAACAATGGTACGGAAATGACTTGCACCCTCGGCGAGAATCCTCCTGACTCCGAGTCTGAACCTTCCTCAGAAGACACTGAAGGTGAAAGTAGCCTAAACTGCACACCTTGTCTTGTGTACCCACTAGTATCGCTGGTGCTTATACCGACACTCCCCTCAGCAGTTGGTGGCACCTTCGTGATGAAAACTCACAACCCAACCGGTTGTCAACCTGTCTCTAATCCCCACTTTCTACAAGGTAACCGGGTAAAGAACCTGTTGCGGCTACTGGTTCAAGCAGGAATAATAGGTTTCTAACGTAGACCTGTACCTGCACCTGCATCCACCGCAAGCACTCCTATGGTCTGCTGGTCATCAACCCAGCCTCACCATAGAAGAAACACTGGTGGTCTTGCTGGTCATCACTCCAGCCTCACCACCGACAACATACTCTAGGATTGGCCGGTGATCAAATCCGGACCAACCTCCTATGAAAACAAGCGCCCACACAAAGCTAACATGGCGCACAGTCAAGCATGCAGGTGTGGAGGGGATCCAAACACAAGAAAATCAAGACAACAACTACCCCACACCAAAAACACTCCACAGTGTCGCTCCTGCAAGGACACCCCAGCCCAAACCCGGACTGACTTTTGCCTCCACCTACGGAAAGGTTTTGGCCTACAGAGAGGGTGAAAGACTATGGAGAAGAGAAACTAAAGCAATTCCTAACCCCAGAATGCTCTCATCTCACCACTCTCCCTCCTGTCTCTATCCACTCGCTTGTATGGCCGTGGCAAGTATCCTTCAATATCCCTCAATCAATCCTTCAAGAGCTCTTCAACATTGTCCACCAAAGCTCCTCGAAGGGTCCTCCAAGGACCCCAAAGATCCTCCAAATACTCCTCCAAGGGCCCTCAAATATCTTCCAAACAATCCTCCAAAGGCCCTTAAATTTCACTAAGTCCTTTCACTGTTGATACCTTAACAGAGGTATAGTCTGAGGTTGCTAGGGTCCCTTATGTTGATGATACCTTTACAGAGGTATAGTCTGAAAATGAGGGTTCTGTTTGGTATACTAACAGAGGTATAGTCTGAGCTGATTAGGGTCCACATATGGTGATACCTCAACAGAGGTATAGTAAAAGGGACAAGCTCCTGTTTGGTATACTAACAGAGGTATAGTCTGAGCTGATTAGGGTTCACATATGGTGATACCTCAATAGAGGTATAGTAAAATGGACAAGCTCCTGTTTGGTATACTAACAGAGGTATAGTCTCACATTAGGGTTCACATATGGTGATACCTCAACAGAGGTATAGTCAAAGGGACAAGCTCCTGTTTGGTATACTAACAGAGGTATAGTCTGAGCATACACTACTAGGGTTTGTAATGAAGAGCTAGAATACAAGTCCTTGACTTCTATGCTTCTACTCAAGCAAAAATATGGTCTCTAGGTGGTCATAAGAGGCATCTTCTTGCTCTCTTCCACCCCAATGTGCAACCAAGAGTGGTCCAACTCAACTTGCAAGTCATTGTCCACCAAATCAATCCCCATTCTAGTCCTTGGGATTTGATTGCAAACTACCATATCTCCATTGCCGAGCAATCATGCATTTGTCTCCTCATCACTTGACAATTGCTCCAAATCAACACAAATTATCTCAATGTGTAGGAGCAATGCTTGTCACTTACAATAATGCTCCCAAGCAATCCGCCTTGGATCCCACTCTCACGCCATATGCCTCATTTGGGGTCTTGCACCAATCCATCATCCATGTGCTCCCCGTGGTCATTTGAATGCATGTTTCATGACCTCTTGGCCTATGTGTTGCTCTCCTTCATCATAACATGAATCAACACCTCTCCACTTCACACACAAATGGATCTCAAAGGCCTTCACCTCTTGCTAGTTCAAGAGCTCCCCTTCTCAATCTTGAACTTACAAACTCAAACGAGCATGCTCCACACATGCACCACTTGCTTGGTCAACTATCCACCACAAAGCTCGCACTACCAAGAGCATGAATAACCAAGTATTGTCTCCCCCTTTTGTCACATTACATAGTTAGGGTGAAGCTATGCATACATTGAATGATGATTTCCCTTCAAGGATTTCCCACCACATGTTCTCCAAGCCCT
The DNA here is from genome assembly GCA_030704615.1 of Takakia lepidozioides. Taxonomy (NCBI): domain Eukaryota; kingdom Viridiplantae; phylum Streptophyta; class Takakiopsida; order Takakiales; family Takakiaceae; genus Takakia; species Takakia lepidozioides. The sequence goes on along the minus strand of CM060731.1, from coordinate 85,031,553 downwards.
TCCAATGGCACCCTAAGCTTGGCTCCACACCACCATGATTGGAAGATTTCTTCACATGCTCCCTTTCAAGACCTCTTGAGCTTCTTAGTGCTCTCCAAGTGCTTGCCCTTGTTGTCTTCAAGCCCAAGCATATATAGCTCATTGGCTTCTCTTCCACAACATCCACACTTTGAACTTGCTTAACCCTAGCTTGATAGTGAAATGAGCACTAACAAGCCTTTAGTCACTCTCCACAAGCCATGGCGCACACCATCGACTCCATAATGCATACAAAGGATTCTCAAACCCTAGAATCCATGCTTCCACACACACAAGACTTCCTCCTTACAATCCTTGCAAAATCTTGTGACTCAAGAGCTTTCTTCTCAAGCTCTCCAACTCCTTGGTGCATGCAATACTCGAGTACCTTTCCTTGCAACCCCTTGCAAGCCTTGTGATACAAGAGCTAAATTCTCCTAGCTCTCAACTTCTTTAAAATACAAGTGCAAAACTAATCCTTACACTCCGCACTCACAAACATAAGGTGATCTTCTTGTTGTGATAAGAGATGATAAATGAGAGAAGTAGAAGACAATGAAAGCTCTCAAAGCATGAAGCAATCACATGAAGAACAAGCCCTAGTCCTTCCAAGTGAAATCCACTCTATCACATAAACTAAGTCAAGCCAAGGGCACCTTTGCTAAAGGAATCCACCCTACAAAGCCCTCAACACACTCCCTCTCAATACCTAGAGCTATGGAGGTGAGAGAAGCTCATGGAGGCTCAACTACAAGAAGATGAGCCTCCTCAACACTCACAAGGGGAAAACCTATCTCCATGTCTCAAGTGAGGCTCGACACCTCACTTGGCATGTGAGACCAAATGAAGTCCCAACACACAAAATATAAATATAAATATCTAAAATATCCTAGTTAACTAGAAGTAGATAATTCTAGATAACCATGACTAAAACCATGACACTAGGAAACGGTATGAACGGCAGGCGAATCGGAAGCAGAGGGAAGTTAAGTTTGAGGTAGGCACGGAGGTCTGGTTGAACATCAAGAATTTCCGACTACCTCCGGAAGTGAGTCCGAAGTTTGTACCTCCATATGCGGGACCCTTTCGCATTCGGAAGGTTATGAATGAGGATGTGTATGAATTGGAGCTATCGACAAATAGCAAGGTGCATCCGGTATTCCACGTCTCCCTTTTGAAGCCTTATTTCAAAGATGACGCGCGTCCGAATCGGCATTAAGTGTTGCATCCGCCACCTGTGTTGTTGGATCATGAAAACAAACCTGAGTACGAGGTGGAGGCAGTGCTTAAGTCGAGGAGGTTCAAGAATCGAGAAACGGAGTATCTCGTGAAATGGAAGGGCTATCATCATGTGGAGGCATCTTGGGTGCGTGCCTCAGAAATGAGAAACGCATCTGAGGCGGTTGCAGCTTTCGAAGGGCGACCTCAAAAGCGGAAGAAGCGTTGATGGGGACATCAACCTTGGATCATGGGAGAGGAAATGCATGCTTAGCCCGGCTTAGCTAGCTCAGGAATCCGATTGCAAAAACATGTATTGTACAAATTTTGTATAAATGAAATGGTTTCCAAATGTTGTGCATCCTATTTTCTTTGGAATGGTGATGCATGGTATGGTTGGCTAGTGTGTAGAATGCATGCTAGCTTACAAAAGTAGGAGAGGTAAATTGGATTAATCGTGTGTTTGCGTAGTGCCGAAATCGGGTGACTCTCATCCAAGGGGCAAAGAAACTTGCGCCTTCTTTGGGAGTTCACGTGCTAGAGTGCACCTGGCGCGTGCGCGTACTATAACTGCGCTACCGAGGGGGTTGCCTTGTAGTGCGGGCTAACGCGGAAGCTACGTGCTTCCGTTCACGTACTATAATCGTGTAGCCTCGGGACGAAGTCGTAGTGCGGCTTTAGCGTGTTCCCGTACCTCAGGCCAGCATTCCAAGGCGGACCCAATTGTAGTGATTGGGGCGCACAGTTGGTTCAAGGTTATCTTCCTAATCAAAAAGGGGTTCAAGGTGAACCCTTACTCAAGGTGATGCCAAAAGCGGCATCATGAGCGGTCGCAAGCAATGTTGTTGCAGTAAGGCGATTCGATCCTCGGGGAGGATAGTTCCTTGGCCTTGAAGTGGGCCAAGAAGAGTGCACTGGGAGGAGCTTGAGAAGCTCCACCCTTGGCCGGGACTTGGAGGAAGTCGGCCGAACTAGCTAGTGGAGAGTAGAGTCAAGTGGGGGTTTGGTTCGTTGCCATGGGACGCCACAACTTGGATGTTCGTTTCTACAAAATGGACAAGTCGATGAGGACATCGACCCCCTATTGGTAGGGGTGTGTGTCGCGGCCAAGTGCCTTGAGGGCAGGGGGTCGGGACGCAGGAGGGGCTGCCCCTGTGGTGGGGGCAGTAGCAGCGATAGGTACGGGGGGCTGAAGCATCCTTGAGTGCCTAAGGCACTCAAGGAGGCGGAGGCACTCACTAGGTGGAGCCCCGCACACCGGGTTGCGGTGGGGGTGGCTCCACAAGGGGTGGTGGTAGCTTAGCGGGACTTAGTGGGGGTGGCATAGGACTCACCATGGGGCGGAGACCTTGTGGTGGGAGTCGTGGGGAGTCTTGGGACTCATCACGGTCCAATGGGGCCGTGGTGGGTGGGCCAAGACTCACCGGGACTCATCACCGGGAGTCGAGGGTCTTCGTGGTGGTTCGCCATAAAATGGCATGGTTGTTTGTGAAACCCCCGCGGACAGTCACAGAAGTATATATAGGGAGTAGTAACCCCGAGAACGGTGCAAGCCCGTTGATGACCAAAAACTAGTGAGTAAGCGAGCGAGCCGGAAAGCGACCAAGGAGTGGGGAGCTATTCCGGACTGCCATCTACCAAAGGGAATTTTCCACTAGTCCCAAATTGGTGGAGGGTCTTTTGGAAGAGTAAAGGGGGACCGTTATGTCCCGGTGAGTAGCCGAAGCTCCAAGTTGGCCCGGCGGCCAGGTTGGGAGTTAGGCGCGCGCATCAAAGCGAGTAACTATAACTTGAAGGGGAGCCCGAAGTGAGGTGCGCGACACTCTCGCTTTTGCATCCTCCTCCTCTTCATCTGTACTATCGACATTGTATGAGTCGAGGAGGTGTATATATTTTGTGGATGCTCTTTCCATTGTGAGTTGAAATGACATCCCCCCAAGTGGTTGTTCGTCGTATTTCTCCATATTCACCCCTGTCACATGAGACTCTGGCATTCGGAAGAACCTACCTTTTCTTTCACTCCAATGTCTTCCAAAATGCCGGCAAAACAGTTCTCTTTCTTCAGCATTGGGTATGCATCGCGCACGTTTCGTGATTTCCCAGTTTGATGTGACCCAGAATGTATCCATGTTGAACTCTCTGCTTGTATCCTCCGCATACATCCTTGTATATGGATTCCACAACATGACTTCACCCCAATGCCGCAAATTGAGAAACGAGAAAGGCTCTTAGTCCATTGGCAAGTTGTGTCTGTTGTATTCGTACCCTATTGGCATGATCTTCTCCAAGCCATACAATTCATAGTATCGACGATGGATTGGCGTATGGCACTGTGGGCATGCACTCCGAGTAGGGGCAGCTGTTACAAGACATGTGTTGTGGAAGAAATGCCCACAAGACCCAAGCATGTGTGCTCCTTCTGGTCCAAAGGGGTTTTCACAAATCGTGCATACTGATCCATCTGTGATGAATGAAGGCACAGGGTTTTGTGGTATATCCGTACGATCATTGAGTTTCACATGGGCTGATTTTCGTGGCCTCGTATCCCACTCTTCCTCAATCTCCAGTTCCCAGTTAATGCTCATGTTGGTATTAGAAATTGTGTGCGAACAATGGTTAAACATTTCTTCTACATCAGCCCAGAGGGTGAACCTAGTGTACTGCAAGTTCTCCTTATTGCGAATATAATTGTTATACCTCTCCAAGTTAGTGGTAATGTTGTCCCGATAAAGGCTGCTTGGCATACCTGCAATCTCTTGTAGTTGAGACAACGCCCACTCCGTTTCTCTTACTCGTGATGCCAATTTTTTTCCAAACCACACCCAATTTTCCCAGTGCCCAGCCCCTGGTACATACCTCCAAATGTCCATATCGTGCGCCAAACGGGAGGCAACCGCCCTAGCAGTATCCCGCTCCCTAACCACCTCATACAATTCACCAAAATAATCAGTGTGAACGGTTGTCCTCGAACATTCTCCAGATTCAAGCATGACCTCTTTCCCTTTCCGACTTCTTTCATTCATAATTTGTTGTTCGTTTGGCACAATGTATTCCATATACCCGAGTATCGGCCTGGCTTCGGAATCTGCCATGACCATTTCTCCTACCCCTTGGCTCCCTTCAGTATGCATCTGTTTATAGGTGGCGGTTCTATGGATGACTAGTGCGGTACAATTATGAATATCGACGGAATGGCAAGTTGATTCCACTTTCATTTCCAAGTCCAATATTTGTTTCCTCAGCTTTTCAATGAGCTCCTCCAATTCTTTGATTCGACGGTCTCGTGTGGCCAGTTCTTTCATGAGACTTGGTTGCATGGATTCGAGCGTTGAAGCCTCATGCTCCAACAATGTAGACTTACCCTGCACTTGCTCTGTGGGTTGAAGCTGTTGCACAAAAGTGTCGGGAATGTCACTACCAGGCCATACTTTCGGCTTCTTCCTCTTTGTGGCGGTTTGCCAGTCCACAACTCTGTGCAAAACAAGCTCTACATACACCATAGTTGCTAAGGTGTAGTTAATTTGGTTTTTGTACAACTCCTCGCCCCACAATTTAAGGCTCACCTCACGTGCCCTATGCCGAAAATGTTTGTCCATGCAGGAAGCGAATTCCAAATAATTTCGTTTGCACCGCATGTCTTTCCAAAGGCCACAAATGGTTTATATGATGCATTTTCACGTATTTTGTGCATCGAAACCATGTCCACTTGCAATTCAAAGGAAAGTCCTCCCAACCCTCTTCGACCAGAACATCCCAATTTTGTGAAATTTTGCTGTTCAATTGTTGCCTTACACCTTTGCGATAAGATTTATTGCTTGCCTGCTCAGGTCCAATATGTTGGGGTATGGGACGCCCATCTTCGCTTCCTTCAGCCATTTTGCGGGGAATGTCATGCGTGTTTGTATTCACAACCCTTCAATATTGGCCTGCAAATCGCCCTGCAGAGAACCAAAACAATACTCTGTAGTGATCATTTGTGACTACCACCACCATGATCATACTTACAAAATATATTTACATATGTCGTACCTATGTCGACACTGAGGAGGCTCGACCCATTTGTCTCCCCTTTTCACCACTTGCATCTCTTCAACTACACAACACAACATTTGAAAAATAGTTTAAATCCAATGAAATGGGTTCAAAGGTTTACCAGCGGTTTCCATGGAAGAAAACGCAAAACTTCATGACCCCTTTCCATGGGCCCCTCCTAGCCAACTCTCTTCCATGAATGCCACACATTCGAGGGCAACAAAGCTGAGCTTGGAGTGAAAGTGAAGAGGGGCTTACCCTCCTTTATAAGCGCCCCAAGCCCACAGCCATTGCCCTCTTCCAATTAATACACTACACGTTAAGAGGGTAGGAAAGGGTGGCAAGACGGGCGACCGCCACAATGGCAGTCGCCTACGGGACGCACGACGTGGCGATTCCGGCGACCGCCACAACGGCAGTCGCTTGTGTGCTGGGTGACGTGGCGATGGTGGTGACCGCCACTCTAGCGGTCGTCTGGCAGCACCCCCCCCCACACACACGGCCAGGAGCGACATTGGGACCGCCAGTCTGGTGGTCCCAAGCCCCCAAACGGCAACCGCCGCAGCGGTCGCCTCATGGGTACAAAACAAAAAGAAACAAAAAGAAAAGGTGGGGACCGCCAGTCTGGCGGTCCCGAGCCCCTCATCGACGACCGCCGAGGCGATCACCTCATGGGTACAAAAACAAGTGGAAACAAAAAACCAAAAAGGTGGGGACCGCCAGTCTGGCGGTCCCGAGCCCCCAATCGCTGACCGCCGGAGCGGTCGCCTCATGGGTAAAAAACCAAGTGGAAACATTTTTTTTTAAAAAAAAAAACGTTCAGCTAGTCTCATGGTTCCGAGCCCCCAATAGGCGACCGCCACAACGGTCGCCTCCTGGGTTTAAAATAAATAAATAAATAAAAACCTAAATAAAAGGGACCGCTGAATGGATTAACAAATTTTAAGAAAGTATCGCGGTCCCGACCCCCCAACTGGCGACCGCCACAACAGTAGCCGCAGGGGTACAAAAAAAAGAAAAAAAGAAAAAAGCGATGGGGACCGGAAGCCGGTGGTCCCGAGGGCCCACTGGCGACCGCGTAGAAATTGATTGAAAGCGTGAACTCAACGTTCGCTGTTCAAATGAATTTTTATTGCTTTTCATTCTTTGCGAGTGTGTTAGACATATCTTGTCACATGTCCTCTCAAGTATCAGGTGAAGCAAATATTGAAAGGGTGAACCCATCGTGAACTGTTTAAATGAATTTTTTATTGCTTTCAATCTTTGCGAGTGTGTTGGACATACCTTGTCACATGCTCCTCTCAAGTATGAAGTCAATCAAAATTGATTGAAAGGGTGAACCCATCGTTTGATGTTCAAATGATTTTTGATTGCTTTCAAACATTGCGAGTGTGTTGGACATACCTTGTCAGAGGTACATATCAAGTATCAGGTCAATCGAAATTGATTCAAAGGGTGAACCCATCGTTCGCTGTTCAAATGATTTTTGATTGCTTCCAATATTTGTGAGTGTGTTGGACATACCTTGTCAGAGGTACGTGTCGAGTATCAGGTCAATCGAAATTGATTGAAAGGGTGAACCCATCGTTCGCTATTGAAATGATTTTTGATTGCTTCCAATCTTTACGAGTGTGTTGGACATACCTTGTCAGAGGTACGTGTTGAGTATCAGGTCAATCAAAATTGATTGAAAGGGTGAACCCATCGTTCGCTGATCAAATGATTTTTTATTGCTTTCAAACACCAAGTGCGACCTCTAGGGTAGCCTGTGCTGTTGGGCCAAGTGTCCACTGTCATATAAGTCTAATGATTAGCCATATCTGATCATTTTTTTTTTCACATAGCCTATGACCAGATTTGAACCGGAGACCTCTCCATTGTTGTCTCTCCCGTCAAGGCTCCAACCATTCTCCCATGAATGCCCATGTTGCTATTTTTCCCGAATTTCCAACGGCCCAATGTCATCTAAGTAAGTTTTTTTTACCACAGAGCCTCCGACCAGATTTGAACCGGAGACCTTTCCCTTTATATCTCTCCGGTCGAGGCTCCAACCGTTGTCTGAGGAATGCCCACTTTGCCATTTTTGCTATTTTTTGTGAATTTCTAGCGACCAAAAGTACTTGGAATTCCACATCTCCCTCACCGCTTGTCCAAAAATTGTGAGACCAAGCCGGTGCACCCCTCCTCATCGAGGGCTTTCCAATGGCACCAAGCACCCACGCTGAATTTCAAGTGCTTTTGGTCGCTGGAAATTCGCGACAGGGGAGATTGCAAAAATAGCAAAGTGGGCTTTGGGATTGCACTTGGACTTAGGTGATATTGGATACTGGAGGTCGCACTTGGGCCTCTACATGTGAGACGCACATGGATTGCTCTTGGGCTTAGATTTCAATTCTTCACACATAGGCCAATGGCACAGACTACCCTAGATCTCCCAAACATTAGCCTATACCGTTGGCCCAAGTGTCAAGCGTCATCTAAGCCAAGTGCAATCTCCTATGTATGCAAGTGCGTCTCCTATGTCGAGGCCCAAATGCGACCTCTAGGGTAGCCTTTGCCGTTGGCCCAAGTGTCCAATGTCATCTAAGTCTAATCGTTATTTTTCCACAGAGCCTACGACCAGATTTGAACCGGAGACCCCTTGATATCTCTCCCGTCGAGGCTCCAACCATTGTCCCAGGAAGGCCCACTTTGCCATTTTTGCTATTTTTTGTGAATTTCCAGTGACGAAAAGTACTTGGAATTCCACATCTCCCTCACCGCTTGTCCAAAAATCATGAGACCAAGCCGGTGCACCCCTCCTCGTCGAGGGCTTTCCAACGACACCAAGCACCCACGCTGGGGCCGCGGTTTGGGAGATCTCAAGGACGCTACAAAACAAAACAAAACAAACGTCTCGCTTCATGTCTCGCTTCATGTATTGACTAGGGTAGCCTGTGCCGTTGGCCCAAGTGTCCAATGTCATCTAAGTCCAAGTGCATCAATATATGAAGCAAGCCATATCTAATAAAATATTTTCCACAGAGCCTACGACCAGATTTGAACCAGAGACCTTTGTCTTGATATCTCTCCCGTCGAGGATCCAACCATTGTCTAGGAATGCCCACTTTGCCATTTTCGCTATTTTTTGTGAATTTCCAGCTACCAAAGGTACTTGGAATTCCACATCTCCCACACCTGGGTCCAAAAATCATGAGACCAAGCCCGAGCACCCCTCCTTGTCAAGGGCTTTCCAACGGTACCAAGCACCAGGGATGGGACCTTGCGATTTGGGACATCTCAAGGTGACAAAACAAACAAAACAAAACAAAACAAAACAAACCTCTGAATACATATATTGATTTCCCCTCCCCCAAACCTACCTAACTTACATGCTATGGCTCCAGAGGTCTGGTTGCAGCTGGTCGGGTTGCTGGGTTACGTCTCGAAGGGTCATTGAAGGGAAGGAAAGGAAGTTTAGGGGTTGAGACGATTTTATATCCTGTGGGTCGTGAGGTTCATTCCTTTAAAGTATTAGAAGGTGGGTTTGTGTGAGTGCCAGGAAACCGAGGAAGGAAAGAAAGTGGGGTTTGATACTCGTGGTTTGTATCTGGATTGAGGATTGCAATGACAACTCCTGATCATGCGAGGGAGCCTTGTCCAGACAGGATTGTGGATGACATTGGGGGTGCTTTCAGTATGGGGGCAGTCGGGGGCTCGGCCTGGCATTTCGTACGGGGAATGAAGAACTCGCCAAGGGGGGAGCGCGTCATTGGCGGCACGCAGGCTGTGCGGGTCAATGCTCCAAGGATTGGTGGAAGCTTTGCTGTATGGGGTGGGCTCTTCAGCACGTTCGATTGCACCTGTGTATACTTGCGCCAAAAGGAGGATCCATGGAACTCCATAGCTGCAGGTGCAGCCACGGGTGGGTTTCTTCAACTTAGGGCAGGCATGAAATCGGCCACGAGGTCTGCTATCTTCGGCGGAGTGTTGCTTGCACTCATCGAGGGGGCGGGCATCATGCTTAATAGGATTACATCCAATCTCGCGCAGCCACCCCCTTTGGAAGAGATGCCTCAAATGGCTGGAGCTGGAGCTGGACCAGGTGGGTATGGAGGAGCTTTCTCGGGCTTTCCAGGTACCCCGCCCACACCTGCGCAGTTTTCGCAACCCTTTCCCGAGCAAAGCCAAGCATCGGACAAGGAATCAGGGAGCGGAAGTTCATGGCTGGGCGGATGGTTTGGAGGGAAAAAAGAGGAGGTTCATCCTCTCAGAAGTGAGAAGTTGGACAGTTTTGATGCCAACCCAGCACCTCCTACCCCAGGTTTCGATCTCAAGTAGTTTTTATTTTTTGTAGGACTACGAACACTCTGATGGTGCTCCATAATCCCTCCCTCGGCTGTTGCATGAAGTGTTGATAACAGAGGCTATGGAGTCTTGGTCTGATATTTGTCATCTACAGTTGCTCTCTGCCCTTGGAAGAACTAGAAACAGAGGCTTGCCTTTGCCAACCCATTCTGCATCAATTTTGTGGGTCGGTTTTATTAGCTTTATTATAGTCCCAGGGAGCGCCACTGGCCCAGCCCAGTGCCTGCCAGCTTCCACTATTATTGCTTGCTGTACTTTGCTTGTTGGTATCAGGCCAGATTGTTCCACATGCACATATATAGGCTTTCACTCATGATACGACATTGGGCTGACAAGAAAACAGATGGTGGATGAGTAGTATGTTTTATTACTAAGTCCTCTTACAGTGCATTCAACGATGTGCAGTTTTCATAAATTTCGAATGTGTTGGGCTTGTGAAATATCTAGAAAAAGAAGGAGGCACAGGAGAGGAAGTGGGTAACCTTTGGTGGAAGTTTGAAGTTTGCACTTCTGGTTTTCCTAATTTACCCATTGACCTTGGCGCATATGGAATTCTCTCCACACTGTCTGCTGGGACTACAATTCAGGTTAGAAAGGGATTATTTGTCTTTGTGACTTGCTTCTACTGATCGTCCTAGAGCCTCTTCCATTCCCAATCATCCTCCATTAGAATTGCAATTCATATATACACTATGCTCAGCTTCTGCCATTCAGGTTTGCAGTAGGTAGGTGGGTTTATGTTTTGGCCTGGGAATGTCTAGGGTGACGCCTGAAACCATGGTAATTTAGTGGTTTCCTGGTGTAGTGGTGCACGATGGGTGCAAGTTTGTATGACCATAGAAAGGGACCCTTTCGACTGACAGAAAAATGTGTTTTTATGATGAAAGCCGTTCATAAGAGAGCACTATCACTCTATGAGAGATCCACTTGTTCGATTTCGATATCAAGTGGGATGCTATCAGATATCCTATGCTAGCATGTAGATCCTCAGTGGGTTTGGTTTTGTGATCACTCACTCACCTTCCTTCAGTAGGCTACAAAAGATGTAGAGCCACTTTTGATCAGGGAGTGGTGAGACCTCCAAAGCAATATTCACCAAAAAGCTTATTGTGAACACTTGAACCCTCCTTGCAGGCATTGTGTATCCAGTCCTTAGTTCCATGTCTACTGATAGTTCACATCAGCATATGGATTTAAATCACCACTTTATTCACGCATCTGTTCAAGAGGGGGTCTCTGAGCTTCACTTTCCTATCCATGAACCTACTGCCCAAAGCAACTCCTCAATGCTTCTCATGATTCTATGCATGTGTGTCAAGCCTGGAAACTGCATACTCGACAGTGTTGTTGGGTGAGGGGTGCCAAGAGCCATCCGGACTCCACTGTGGTCCTTCGAATTGCTTTCCGCATTGGCGCTTCTTTTTATAACGGCTTACTAGTCAATGGTCATGAATGTGAATCTGCTTTGACAAGTGGTCACGGACAAGTCATTGCGGCCGGCTCCACGATCCTCGATGTTCAATGTAGCCTCCACGATTACTGTACAGACATTGTAAAGAGATGGTGACCCTCGTGATAAAAGTTAGAAGTCAAGCAGAAACCACTCACTCGAACACGGTGGGGGGATGACAGAGAGGGAAAGTTTGACACATGCTGAAGTGGGAAGACTGCGGCTCTTCTTACTCACCGGCGGGGTGGGGATGGGTGTAACTCCTGACGAGTGCGGATTCGGAATGAGTACCCGTTGCAGCGGATTAATGGGCTGTGCCGTGGAGGGACAATGCCCAGAGAAGAGTGTCCATTGCTATGGCGCCTCCTAGATCTTGAGGGCTGCCACTGGAATTAGGTGGATAGGTGGTGCAGAAGCTACTACAGTGTTTCTCACTTATCATTGTAGCACTTATGAATATTACGTTCCGAATTGGGTTGTCAATTGAGAGCCAGCGACCCTCAGAATGACATGTGCGGGTGATTAGTAATTACACAAGCGAGATTTTAGTCAGCTGCAAGCCGATCATTTGTCAGTTTTGGTTTAGTGTTCATGATCATGTGGATGCCTTATTTCCTCTTCAATATCAAAATCACACCGTCCAGAACTGGTGCGTTTAGCACAGCATCACTTCATAACAACGATAACTTCCTCGGCATGAACCTAACCGCATCCCTGTGCCACTACTTGTCCCCCACATTCTCAACATCAGTCTCCAGAGCTTTGCGGAGTTTGAGAGTCAGCTCGCTAACTCTCCAGATCGAGACATACAGATGACTCAGTATGAGGATGGATTTGCACAGCTTGCATGGTGCAAGAAGTTGAGACGGAGCATCATCCCTGCCTCATGGATTACGAGATTAGAGGGAGACTTCTGTTGTTTCATCAGAGGCTCCTCATCCTGCCATATGCCTTTAGTTTTCAAGACGGGAAATTTTTGACATCTTATCTTCAAAGGCTCTGTGTCTTCGTGCAGTGATGTAGGCATGGTTTTCTGGTGCTTTGATTGTTTGTTATCCTATAAGCTATTTGGGCTTTACATCGACGTATGAAGTTAGGTTCTTTTCTTACTTACTCAGAAATTGTTAGACTTTTGTAGTGTGCGTTTGCTTCATGCATGAGGTTAAATCAAGCCACTGCCCAGCAAGTTCGAAATGAGTTAACCAATGTAGAGGGATTTGGAGTAGCTGGTGCATTACAATTGGATCTTGCATTTGTTGACCATCACCACACCATCAGGATTATAGCGCTCTCATTGTCGGCGAACAATGGCCGACCAGAGCCCTGTAGCCGAGGAGGGCGCTACAAATCCCGCTGAGGGCGTGGCTGAGGGTGAAGCGAGCACAGAGCCTCCCGTGGAAATTACACCGGTGGTGGTGGAAATGCCAGGCATGTACTCGGTGTGGGCAGTTCCCTCTCAGTACAATCCTACACTGCATCTGGCGATGACGCAACTGCGACAGACATACAATGGCCCTGCGTTTGAGGCCCATGTGACAGTCTTAGGTGCGCACCTGGTGACACTGACAGAGGCCAAGGCCAGTTTGAATGCCCTCTGCAGCTCCGTCAAGCCCTACAATTATACTGTGACTGGAGTCCAATGCGGGAGCAACTTCCATCAGTGTGTGTACCTCACCGTCGAGCCTTCTCCCGAGGTCTGATCCTATGCCCACTTTGGGCTTTCTTTCAGAGCTTTTCAGAGTCTTGGATGTGGACTTAGGCAACCATACCTTGCTGGAAAGGTCTGTGCTTCGCACAGTCCTAATACCATCTTTTTTTGGATGGTGCAATGGATGATTATGCAATTCCCATGGCCTGCTCACAAACTCCTCTACCAATACCGGCATGGTATGGCCTGGGTATGGATAGATTTCAATGTCGGTGTCTCTAGGCCTTGATGCACCAAACTCCACAAGGTATCATGTATGATCCTTCACAGATCGATGCCATTACTTACTGTCTAGTTCATGCAGCAACATATGGTGAGGCAAGCCTTGACTGGTCGCCGGCCCTCCCATCTGGATGTCCACTCTAGAGCCTAGTGTATTGGTATTTTCTGTTCAAGATTTTGTGTGCTTTCTCGTGTGAAATGGTACAAAGTTTTGAGTATTGACAGTTCATGCAATTCACTTGTTATGCTATTATTATCTTTGTGTGCCTCCCAAGACAAGTGCACCAGGATGTGGCAACATCTGTGAAATCTCCTCTTTGATCTCCCAGTTTGTAATGTGTGTGTGTTTCTCATTAAATTCAATATGGTCATGGGAAAATTTGAGAAGATGATGAAGTGCTCCTTTCAAATGAGCATGTGAGGTTTGTGTAATTCACATTTGTATCAACTATGCTAGTGGGCGAAAATGTGAGTGCCCAAAGATGCTGAATTCTGGTCTTTTCATGGTAGTGGTGGTATTTGGCTACATGGCAGGTACTGGATGCACATGTGCAAGCGCAACGTAGCTTTGGTCTGTTGCCTGAGGGAGAGCTTGGTGACCATGGCAAATCCAGTGAGCACACCTTCTATAGTCTCACTATCCTCACTAACTAGGCCGGAAATTTTCAGCTCAGTTACTTCTCTCCGTATTTTAAAACTCCATTCTGCTAGTATTTGAGTGCTAAAATAAATTTGCATGTTACCTCATTGTTGATGAACACCATTGTGGGTTTGTATGTGGCTCGGGTTACTTATGCCGGGAGAAACTACTCATCCTTCATCATGCAGTTTCACTTCACAAGGGGTAGTAAGTCATTATAATCTTCATAGACATTTCTTGTCAGTATTATGAAGTGGTAGGGAGCTAGGTGTTGGAACTCAGGCAAGGCTCTCCCGTGAAACCATGTGAGATATTGTTGGTTTCCATTAATCTGGATGACACAATCCTGTGAGCTAGCCTTAGGGGCCAGATGACCAGTATTCATTTGTTAAACCAACATCACAAGTGTACCCTGGCAATTCCTAACATAGGTCATAGGTAATATTCTGTATTTCAGCCTCCAGGTAGTAACCAAAATGCCAAATCTTTTGACCTGAGCCTGGGCACTATGTTGGAATCAAGCACAAGATGGTTTGTGAATGATCGAAAGTGAAAACATGGAGCAGGAGGAAAGCAATATATGGTCAGAAGGATTGATACAATAGCTATTACCTCGGGGGGTGGGGACAGCTACACTGGGATTTCATGCGTGGGTAGTACCACTAGCAGAAAGGAGCATTGTGCCTCCCCGATTGAAGTTATGGTTCATATTTGCTTCATAAGTAAAATATAGAACGCTCAGCTAAGATGTCTTCATATGTTGAAACTGTGGCAGAATACAAGCCTCATATGAGTGTGTTGTATGGAGAGCTGTCAGAAGAAGACTTGAACCTAGCCAAGGCAAAAGTCGAGGCAGAGCACGGGCGTGCATTGGTTGGCATGCAATTTTGGGTATCCAGCCTGGGCCTGTACTGCACCGATCCTGGGGACTTGCTCTGCAAGTCGTGGAAGAAAGTAGGTGAATGTCCTCTTAAACAACCTGAGAAGCCTGTGTGGTGTAGATAGCAATTATCACACCACATTGGTAGAGACTGATCTGGATAGAAAGGTGCCAGGAGTCGGACGATCTACTATTGCAGGGAAAAAGGTTCTTCTGTGAGTTTTGTACAGTAGCATGTCACTGTCTTGAACACATATAAGACTCACCTGATAGACCTCTGTTGAGTACACCTTTGATGTTGAGAGCTGAGAACATTTGTTGTATTTGCACATTTGAAATGTAAATTTTGAAAATCTCTTTTAGCAGCTTTGGTGGGCGATAAATTTGTACTTCTGCATACTGCTAGTTTTGCAACATTTGCAACTTATTTTGCAAAAAAGAAAAGATCAGCAGAATTCTCTTATAACTCACTTAAGGTCCTGTCACGAGAGCATTTGGATAGGGACTATGAAGCACGCAATTAAAGATATGTCATGTGTAATGCTAGTCCCACAACCCACAACCAGGCAAGACATGGAAAAGAAGCATTCCAGCACCAGCTTTTACCCAAATGTTAAGTCCCACCATTAAACTCAGAGATGCAAGGATAAGGTCTGTCACAACATTTTTAATAAGATAAAATGTAATGTGGTCTTTCAGCGGCCACTAAACAATCATAAGGTGCAAGTTTTTCCTATGTAATAATTACATTCCCTCTGACCTTGGCTCTGTGCAAAGCCACTTATTGTATAATCGCTTCCTTCCAGACCATCTCAGACATTTTCCTGAGATCCCCACCTACTATATGGAAGCACAGATGGAAACTTGAAGTAGCAATTGTGTACATAGATGTCAGATTTGAAACTGCAATCTCAAAACCAACAAATGGCCTTCTTGTGGCACTGGAAGTGAGATTGTCACCAGTCCAGTGTCTTTCTCGTAGCCAAAGTCGATATACTCAGAATCAACCGAGCATGATTGGGGGCTACATGATGCAAATGCTCCAAACTTCCCACATCCATGCACACTCATGGAGACAGTAATATCCACATCTGTGCCAATTGCATTCACATAATACTGCAAATTCTTCAGTGCGCCTCCAGCATTGAACATGTTGATCAACCCTACCGGTGCGAAAGTCAATCCCGGACCCAACTTCTGCACAACCACCCAAACATTAGCAACTTGCCTCCAGTCAGTCACATGATCAGGTACAGGAGGATACGATAGAAGTAGCACCCACCTTCACAGGAACCACCGTGAAGACTTCATACTCCAGATTTGACAATGTGACAGGCAGTACCACGCCTCTGGGTATATGCACCAGCTCAGCTGCATGCCACGACGTACCCAAGACATCATTAGATCCATCACCTACCCAACTGGATACTGTCAAACAAATAGTCAAAGTTTGGGGCACAATTTGACGAACAACACTCACCTCCTCGATGGCTGTACAAGAGAGAATCCCCATCCCAGTCCCTTGGTGCCACATCACCCAGAAGGTGAATGTCGTTGGCACACACACTACCCGTTATGGCAGCTGCTGTTGGATTATGCACCGAATTCTTCTTCCCGACAGCACACCAACCTGCCCCTTGACAGTTGAAGGCGCCCACCATTCCCCCATACTTGTTCAGGTTCCATATCTTCAGCAAACTGCACACCCACTTCCATCAGTGAAACTCAAACCTGCCACACATGCAACAACAGATGATGGAATGTCTTTTCACCTGCGGCCATCACGGGTTGGATCAGAAAAGAGACAATCACGAGTAGGAAGGCCTGGAAGCTGTGCTCGAAGCACAGACCCATCTGGCAACACCAACTTCTTCAATAGCTCGAAGTCATGATGTCCTGGTTTATCACTGCACTCACCCATCCCTTCCCTGTCAGCTGACTTCCGTTCATCTAATCTCCCTCCCTTTCTATTGTATCTCTTGCCATTTACAGTACAGAGTGCCCACTTTGTTGAGCATAAAGGGAGAAGATGGACAGGAAAACACACCCAGAGAAAGCCACAATAGTCCAAGGACAAATGTCACAAAGTGGAGCAATGTGAAAGAGACACCATACCTCACATAGATAGCACACCCTCCCAAAGCCCGCGCTGCTGCATGATACTCTGCTGCTGGGTGCAGACTCTACAAAACCAACCAGCCCCAGGCGTAAGAAACTCCTTGCCAGGTAGCATGCATCCTGCTGTCTATGTTCTGCGTGACCTCTGCAATCAACAAAGCAAAGAACCTAGGGAAGAGGCGCACATGGAACATGTCCCAGTCTGGCTGCATGAATTGCCCCAGGAACAGACTGTTGTACACCACAGAAGCAATGTGAATGGTGTGAGATCCAGGATCCATTGGCCAAAAGTCATCTGATGCTCGCACCACAGCTGTTTGATTGGAACTGCCACACCACACCACTCCACACATCACATCAGCCCTTCCACTCAATCAGTTCATTTCTCATTTTGATGCATCTCAGCCTTTAGCAGATTCAATTAACTTCCATCCAACTGTAAGCAGCTCACATCCAATAAGGCCAACACAGTTCCCAGCAAAGCTCACCTGTATAATGAATCAGTGCTATGACTCATACAGCTGATGCAGCCATTGTCCGGGAAGTTGCGAGCAATGGATGCCTCCAGGGCCTTATGATACTGCTGAGTCAAGAGGACACGACCACCAAATCCAGCACCCAGGGTCTCAATGATGTTCTGCACATCGACCTTCACGCCATCTACGCCAGCAGCTGCAAGGTAGCTGTGCATCTCATTGTAAAATTCAAACACCTTTGTGGGGCTCACCAACCCCAGTCCATTGATGGTCAGGCTGTCGTATGACATATCAGGCTGATTCTGGAGAACCCCCCTTGAGTGCACAGGGTACACCACACCTGCTTCAAAGTGCTTAGTGCCTGTTGCCCCTGGGTGTACTCCTCCCCAGTACCCAGTTAATGCATGCCACACATAGACATACCTGCAATCAATTACATGCCATCCACCTTCATTTTCCACTATAAACTCGAAGTTTGAGTTCCTTAAACCCTACTCCCAATGAACCTGAGAAACACCAGCCTAAATCCTCCTACACCTGTTTACCAGTTGTTGTTCATATGCACACGATAGATGGCTTACTTCAGATTGTGATTGACTTTAGCATCACTGATAATATGCTGGAGACCCAAACTGGGATCTTCTGGCCAGTAACCAGGTTTCCCGTTCTTTTGAAACTTATGATTCTCCTTAAAATGGGTCAACCTGCTCGCATATCTACACACAATTGATGTCAGATAAAAGCTCCAAAAGCTTTGCGTTCAAATGCTGGAAAGAGCAGACAACAGATGACCAAGATAGCAGTGGCTTACTGTGTGCCTGCAGTAACAGTAGCACTGGCAATGTCAGTCATTGATTCATCCGCAGCCACAGATTGCCAGCCATCATCAAGTATCAGGAAGCGCGCAGGTGTGCCACCCTGTGCCAACCTGCAACCCCAGCTCTTGCTAAGTAACCACAGATTTTCCTTCCCCCTTAGATCCTCATGTTGGACCCCCGAACTTATGAAGGGGATAGAGACAAATATGAGAAATAGCTGCTGGCTAAGCCTTGGACCCCTGATGGACCTTTCTGCAACAACTACAGCCCCTGGCTCATCTCTGCCAGGTACAACGGTGCAATTCAAACATGCATATTTACAGATACTTGGCCCTCTTACCAAGTCACAGACGAGGACAGGCCTTTAGACAGATTACCTGATCAAACCCTCTTTGACACCTTCCGCAGTGACGTCGGTGTAGAAGGCATCCCAAGTGCACCACCCAAAGTAGTCCAGAATGCCTGGTATCTGCCTCCACCAATAATTTCCTATCCCACTTTCAACCAGTCTGTTAACCCTGCTCTCTGTTCTCCCTCCAAGTAGGTGCAAGCAAGCATATCAACATATCAAAGTAGCAACAATTTGTCGCAGACCACGTATTGTGGATCAGGAATATGATCTGTATCCCACCTTCTTGTTTTCACGATGCTTGAATGTGCCCAAATGTGCCTCAACTTCCCTGGAAACATCCAATATGAAATCAGACTAATGTTTCGTCTGCAGCATTCCCAGCTTGTGATCCCTGAATAAGTAGTTAGTTCAGTCTAGCAGCATCACTCTAACATCAGATCTCTGAAGCATAAAAAGAGCACACGCACCTCACAGCATCTGTGATGACTTGGAATGGGTCAGTGGCCACATTAACATACACCGAATGCAGGCCATAGGTCGTCTGCACTGCTGGATCCCCTGCCCGTCGTTCATCCCACAAATTCAGTATGTTTCCAACTACCCCCATAACGATCCAGGTAAGAGCATAGATTTTCACCGAAACTGGGGTCACTGGGGTCAATTCACCTTGCAACGCAGAAAGATCCATTTCTATGTGAATCGAAGGACAAGAGGCACAACATACCACTTTCTAAACACACTTCCAACTCATCCTTCTCGTTCCCTTGTAAAGAAGCCCGAAAGCTCCCATCCAGCAGTGGTAAGAAGACAATATAGAAATCAGAAAGTCCTTCCACCAGCATGAATTGCGTTTCAAATTGTATTTCGCGCCCAGATGTGCCCATTCGTTGAGTCATCCACCACAGTTTGAAGCGAAAGCAAGAGAGAAAACGCAGCCCCCTGCTACCAGCCCAGGCAAATTAAGTCAGCTACCTACAGCTCTCAGTTCAGATTGATATCCCAGACTCATATGTCAAGTTTATGGGCAGAAACCATGTGTTCCAGGGAAAATGATGTGCTGTTCCTCCATTGTTGTTGAATATGATGATACATGGTGATTTACTTCAAGCATGCTGATGCAAATCTTCCAGGTTTCTCTCAGAGGCAAATAACTAAAACAGGGAGCCCCTCCATAGCCGGTTGTGTCTAAATGTACAGAAGGATGTCTGGCAGAGAAGTCGTTTGCTCTTTTGTTTAGCCAGCGATCTCTCTGTTGCAGAACATGGTAGTAATGTAAGCAGCTATTTGGTGAAGTTCTATGCCGACGACAGGGCAAGGATCATACTTGAGTACGCCGAGAGGAAAAACATGCCGGCTCTTGCTTTCAGAGAAGATGGTTCCCAGGAAGCCAGAATGGAGGCTAGCGTTGCGGGTGAACACGATATCAGCTGACACCCCCGTTCAGAACTGGCTCCCCATGCACCATTAGCTGCCCATCTGCGATCGAAATCTCCGGCGTCACCGTCATCTTGTTCGTGTCCTTTCTCTCACGCACTCTCTCAGCTAACAGACCGCTGCAGAGCACAGCACTGTAGAGTTGCCGCCTCCCAGAAGCGCGCAGACCCGCACCCCACAATGAACCTGATGCCACTGAAGAAAGTAGAGCGCGTCTTGTAAGTAGAGCCCTCGAAAGGACAAGAGCACTACGTGCTGCTGCTCTTACACTAGCTCCACACCGAGGCTGCGTCCAATTGGTAGCTGGCCATCGTGACAGACTCAACTCCTTCGTCAACTCCAGATTTCCCTGCACATCAGACAAGATGAAGAAGCAACTCTCCCACCCACCCGTCAAAGCCCGGAGGGTGGTGATGCGGGTCTACAAATTACTCCTGCTTGTCTAGACCTGTAATTGACAGGACAACACCCACCGAAATCAGGGTCAAAGTGTAGAGTGGAAGACCAGCAATGCGATTGTAAAATTCTGATTGCGAGATTGCCTTTCATACTACCTATATCCAACCCGAATGGTGAAAGAGCTTCAAACTCCGCTACTTACAACGCTAAAGTGGTGATGAGAGCTTCAGACAAAGATATACTACAAAACCCACCCCAAGATTTCCAACTGAACGAATAGAGAAGCGGTGATGAAAGCCCTGTAAGAAGACACCTACGAAGAAAGCATAAGGTTGCGATCTTGTTACAAACCCAACCCAAATGAATGCTGAAAGCTAGTCTCCAATGTAAAATTTATGGAGAGAGAGAGAGTGACTTGTAATTGATAATGAAGAAGATGTTACAATAGTGCGCGTGTGCTCACTTTAAGACATATGAACACTTGTGACTATTGATACAGCCAATAGGTCTAACTCACACAGATCACAACTGTTTGTCTGATAGTTGTGTCCCTTCAAGATTCATCATATGACTTGATGAATGTTAGAATTGACTTCCAACACCCTCCCTCAATGAAAACATTCAAGAGTCTAAATTCTGAAGGTCCTGTTTTTGTCCAACAATGCTATTAAAGCATATTCATATAATTTTAATCTTTGATTAAATAAGATCTATAGAGTTGTCGGCGTTGGCCAACGTCCTCTCACATGTGCTCCTTTTCCCGTGGTCGAACTGAGACTTCGTTCACATCAAAGTGGAAGTCGTAATTGTGACCGGCTTGCTATCAATTAGTCAGAGATAGCTTAATTTTCCAATAGAAGTTCTCGTTGGAGAAATTGCTCATTTGAAGTTCAAATAATGCACCAATAGTGATGCTTTTGGGATGACACCTTAGATCTCTTCTTTAAGTTAATGCCGCATGACATAACTCTATGAAGGTTCTTAAACAAGTTTGTTGGAACTCCAAGCATCATTAACAATCTAAATTGTTACATGCTTGAATAACATTTTAAAATGTTTGAAATGGCCACATTAGACTCAATTGTCTCCATGACTTCTCTGCAATTTTTTTCACCATGAATATTCCATCGTTGGCTTCTTTGCCTAGGAATAATTTGTTCACCATACTTAGGTGCTTATGGTAACTATATTGATGCAAAGATCAACATTAACATACTAATATGAACATATCAATATTAATATGTTTTAGATCATGAAGATAGCTCTTCTTTGATAGTTGTTTGACTATCATATCTACTAGTATTACAATACTAGCATGACAATCTTAAGTCGACTCTCATTAGATCTCTATGGATCGGTTGAGCACTAGCTCTGATACCATGTAAAATGTATGGAGAGAGAGAGAGTGACTTGTAATTGATAATGAAGAAGATGTTACAATAGTGAGCATGTGCTCACTTTAAGACATATGAACAGTTGTGACTATTGATATAGCCAATAGGTCTAACTCACACAGATCACAACTCTTTGTCTAACAGTTGTGTCCCTTCAAGATTCATTATATGACTTGATGAATGTTAGAATTGACTTCCAACATCCAAGATATACAACTCGAAAGAAATTGGAGAAGCCGGAGAAGCCAGAGAAGCGGTGATGAGAACTCATAGGAACAAGACGACGGTTATAAAGCGGGTCACCGCGAATTGGGGAGTCGCGCTTTTGAGGCCCCTTCCCGGGATTCGGAGCCTCTCTGCCCCACGCCCCCGCCCAATCCCATCCTTCACGAGTTATCCACCGCTGCTCATCCCCGACCTCGGCTTTGCCAGCCCCTCCTCTCACACTCTCACCGGGGCAGCGCCCTGCAAACATCTTGGCACCCTCCATCGCCTTCCTGCCCGCCCCTTCACACCACACCCCTCCACCACCCATCTGCCTCCTCGCATCCTCACACACTCTCCCACCTCCCCATCCACCCCGGCCCGGCCTTCGGGCAGACATAATAACTAATAACGACTTCCGCAGGCCGGACAGACAAATTATGGTAGGCGTCGCACCTGCTATTACGGTGGGCAGACCCGGAGGGCGAGCTTACTGATCCAATAGCATAAGGGGTGGGCTTACCAGCTCCCGATTCGCTCTAACTTAAGTTAGACCCACACAGCCTGTTCAAAAGTCCGGTGGCCCTATGCCATGTCAGCGGCATAATCGCTCATTGGATAAGCTCGTCCAGCTCACGGCACGTGCCGATGGTAGATGCCCCCATAGGCTCAACCCACACATCCCAACAGTTTTCTTTTCGGACCATCCTGACATGCTTGTATGTAGGTATGTATGTATAGGGTAATGCCCTGAGTGGAGGGCATTCCCAGATTTAAGGGCCTGACGCCGAGGGCGGTAGCCCAAGGGGAAGGCCCGAAATCCCGGAATGCCCCACACAGGGGCGTTACCCTGCGTAAAGAAATGGGATGATTTCCTTATCTTTTCATCTTTCCTTTATGCTTTCTCCCCGCTACCATAGTGGGAAGGCTGATCCGGCAGTGAAGTGCCGAATTTTATTTTATTTTACAACAAAACACTCCGGCACAACTTAAGGAAATTTCTAGATTTTACGGCAATGCCATGAGGAGATTTTAAGTAATTCGGCAGTGACTCCCTGCATGAACTTGCTCTATCTACTGTACCAGATGTGGTAAAAGAATTATGTACCAACAGTCAGTAGCTCAGATGGTTAAGTGCACTAAGTGCCACCCAGATGATTCTGGGGTCAAATCTTGCTACTGACGGGTGTGGTATGGTTCTTGGGCGGTGTCCCACTCATTCGCCTCCATGGCACATAAATGAAAGAGGTTATTTTCTCCTCTCACTTGTGAGCTGTCGCTCCCACGTGTTTCCTTTTTTTCAAAAAAAAACAAACAAACCAAAAAAAAACAAATTATGTGGGTTGTTAAGAGCCATGAGAGCATCTGGTCAATCATCAAATGCAGTGATTGTTCAGCTAATTATTCGAGGATTTCTCAGAGCTAAGGAAAATATTTTCCTAGAGCTTTATGCCTTGAAACATGCATTTGGAGATTTGATATTTGGAGTTTGTTTGAGATTTTAGGCTTTTTTTATAAAGTTTCTGGAATTTCGGCAGTTTTTTCTAAATTTTCACTTAATTATTAGGCAGATTCATTTCTAATTATTTAGTGCCGGATCAGCCTTCCCACTACGGTAGTAGCTTCATGTGAGAAAAGATCTTGGAGGGACAGATAAAGAAATATCGCAGGTGTGCATTACACGAGTGTGCAATGCACTGGTACTTGTGTGGCTGGCTACTACGCTGTATAATATGCAGATAGGTACAAACAAAGAGAAATCAGCCCTAGGTCTTTCCGTATTAGCTAACCGTTGACTTGCTTCTCATAATTATGTTCGTGTCAACACATCCAACTTGCAAGCAAAAAGTAGAGGCCAGCTTTTCACCCACAAGTACGGGGTTGATTAAAGATATGCGATCGGTAAAAATAGATTTGGGGTGAAGTGACATCATAATTAAGACAAATGTGATATGGTTAGGCTTCATCCCTGCATCCCTCGCTAAGTGCTCATTGGTCACCAAAGCAAATCTACCATAGGCACATCCCCTGTCGTGAGTGAGAGAGATAAAAAAAATATGGTTTGATCTACTTGCAAACCTGATGCAATAACACGATGGCAATAGATCAGGCTCCTCTATACATGCAGGGAAACAATCAATGTCTCTGTTTCGCACCCTGATGTACGTGTCTCGTCTAGGACTTGGACAAATTTGGATGCAAACAGCATGAACTCATTCCGTTAGATCTATTGTAATCTAACGATAATCCATCACGTATTACATCGTATGATGCTTATGTTGCCACATCCAAAGCACATTTCAAATTCAAATTCTATAGCCATATGTGAAGTAGTTAAAACCACTCGTAATGTTTATTTTCTTTCAATATTTGAGATAAATAGTAAATAATTCAACGTCAAACTCATAGTTGTTTATACAACATTTGCACATGATCTTCTACATCAAATTATCTTTTGTGACTCAACTTTACTTACCAATCAAGTAATGAGTGGTTTCGGACAGTACGAGTCAAGGCGGAAAAGACAGGAATCCTTCTAGTGAAACCAGAGTGAGTGGGAAGGTGTCTCTGACAATCATTTCAAGCTTGGGAAATCTCCTCATTCCAACAACACTTTCGTGTGCAAGTTTTGTAAAATTGCTCCATCTTGTGTCGCAATGTGTAACACTAGGATGTACTATGTCACCCATCGTTGCAAAACAATGACAAAAGCCTTTATTCAATTTGGGTTTCATAACCATCCTGTCTCTAAGGGTGATCACAGAGACAATGTTGAGACAGTTTCCAAGTTGATAAAATAGGAGGATGAGAGCAATCCCACTGCCACGACATCTGCAATTGCACTTGAAGCCAACAAGATCTTTTCGGAGAGCCATATTTTTGTTGTTGGTGATTCCGTGGGCAGAAAACTGCAGGGACCAGCACTGGACGTTGTTATGGATCATTTTTTTTACTTTGAGTTCCCCAAACATTCGGAACCAAGTCAATGCTTTGAGAATGGGTTCTGCAAACAGAGGCTATATGGACAACATTTTGGAACTGAAACGTAGAAGTAGGTATGACAGTGTGTTTCCTGGTCAATGATCAAACAAGGTTTATCTTTTCAAATTTTCAACTGTTGGGGAGGGCAGCGGGTCAGCCTTGTGAAACGGATGCAAACGAGTGATGATCTGGAGAAGTGTTGGCTGATGTTTGACCACTGCAAATGTGTGAAGGATTGGACAACAATGGTTTGCCATGTGTACGACCATGTGTACCAACAAGTCATAACTATTGCAGTTCGTGACATGCAATCTGAGGATGCAGATTTGCTGGTGCTAATGTGGAATTCTTTGATTCATGTTATGAGATCTCATGGTGTTCCCTCTCCAAACTTTGCAGGTTTCATGGTGGACAGTGCTCAAGCGAATTTTAATGTTGTTCGTCGTGTTTTTGGCTCAGGGGATCCAAAAATCCCAATGCCTAAAACAGAACGTACGTGTATTTTCCATTTGACATAGTCTCTCGAAAAACACACAAGGGCAGACATAAAGCCTGAGTTTCAGCGCGAACATCGAAAGCTATGCAAGTTCAGTACAAGAATGCAAACAATGACACACGTGTCTACTGCCTTTGCTATTTTGCTCGGATCCCCCGATCTAGTGGCAGCTTTGCAACATGATCAACTCGCTCCTATCAGGACCCTTCCCACCAGCCCCACCTTGTAAGAACTGTCGGTATCTTGTCTATTGCTGAAGAGCTCGTGTGAGGTCATCAGCTGTCGCAACATACAAATCTCGCCCAAGTTTTCTAGATTGCTGCAACCATGCATTGTGCACCGTCTTTGCAAGATGGCATATCCGCCATCTCCTCAAGGGACATGTGCTACAAGAAGCAAATATAGCCTTTCATCACAACGCGAAACGGACCCAACAACAACAATGATGCAAGGATATCAACATGAAGAGAAAACTGAAGACATAAGCATCCTAAGATTATATCAGTTGCCATGCATGCTCCCATTGTCTGTACCGGAAGTGCCAAAGTGCAAACCAGTCATCCACTGCTCTCATGTTGTCTCCCAATGCAGCCCCCGATGATAACCACCAGGCTCAGATTGTTTGGTACAATGGTATCCGCTTCTGCCATCCTTGGACTCTCTCTCTCCCTCTGAGAACTGGGTTCATGGAATTGTTGTCCCAACTTTCATCTTTGAAAAATTAAAAATATGGGTTGCAAGGAATCTTGATGACTTTCATCCAGAATACATCATTCTCTCCTGGTGAGAATTTTTTTCATTAATACCTATGATGTTTTTTCATCCTAACCTACCCGGATATCATCCGGACTATACTGTGATTGTAAAGTACCCGTCATTTTTCATCCACCATGGATGAAAAACGGACTTTATCCGACGGGACCAAAATACCTATGGATGATTATGAAGTACCTATTTTTTTTCATCCACACTGGATGGGAAACGGACTACGTCCGTCGGGTTCAAGACAGGTATAAATGAATGAAAAAGCCCCGATTTTTTTCATCTAACCTGGATGAAAAATGGACCACATCCGTCGGGTTCAAGGCAGAGGATGAACACCCGATTTTTTTTCATCTTCCCTGGATGGGAAACGGACAGCGTCCGTCGGGTATTAAGTTTTGGTGGATGTTTCTCATCCTAGAAAGGGATGAATGACGAGCCTGACAGGGTAAAGCCCTGCGCAACCCTAGTTTCTTTCTTTTGCGCTGCGAGAGTGCGCGCGATGGCGGCTTGGAGGTGGCGATGGTGCTCGTGCTGCAGACCCCGTGAGCTGCCAATCCCTGGAGTGTTTAAAGCTCTTGTGAGCGCCGCCACTGCGGGCTCTTTAAGGCGATGGCGGTGACTTAGAGATGAGAGAAGATTCACTGCCTCGTCTGTCTGTTTTCTGCACAAGGGAACATAGGCAGTGATGGTGGAGGTATTGCTTGCCTGGTTGTGGAGTTTCCCTAGGAGCCCTCCCTCTGGATCTTTGATGAATGACGGCGTCCTGGTAGACTAAGGAAGTCTCTCTCCCCCCCCTTTATAAACCCTACCTTATGAGACAAAGCTCTTTTTTGCTCTTGTGCTTGGCAAGGCTTTGCTTTGGTTAAGGTAGCAGTGCTATGGTATTGGCGGAGACCTCCCTGCATGGCTGGGTTTGTGGAGAGATGGCGACCATCCCCCGAACAGTAAAAAAGTTTTTTTTTTTTTTTTTTTTTTTTTTTTTTTTTTTTTTTTTTTTTTTTTTTTTTGTCTTGCTTCCCTGCTTTCTTTGGCATTCTCTGTACTTAGATTCATGTGTATTTGACCTCAATAGCAAGTGTGAAAGCCTGCCATTCACCTCGTGCATCCTCACTAACTCACAATGCTTTGTGGTTGTTTTTGGGACGGGCACAGGTGAGGGCTTCCACTTAACGGGGATGCCTCGGCGTGAGCCTAGTCACGTGAGCGCGTGAGCGCAACTGCGCTCACGCCACGTCACCTTGCGCCAATGCCACATCATGGGGCTCACTCCACGTCATCACACTTGAAGAGCGCGTCACCACGCGCCCGAAGAAGTGGAGTGTATTCCCGCGGATTGGCACCCTTTACCACGGAAACAAGCTGGACGACATAATAAAAGGCAGTGGTCATTCCCACCTGAAAGCAACAGATGAATAAAGGATGGATGAATGTGCAGTTGGATAATAAATAGATGGATGAGTGTGAAAAATGAATGTAGATGGATGAATGAGGGATGGATAAGAGTCAAATGGATGAATGTATAATGGATGTTGAGCAATGGAAAACATTCATGACAGGAAGATGCATGACTAAAACTTTAGACGAATGCACAACGTATATGACATGAGTGTGGTAGGTTTGTGGGGTGGATTAAAGAGTACAAAGGATGAATGTACAATGGATGCTGAACAAAGGAAAACATTCATGAATGGAGCACGCATGAATACACTGTAGATGAAAGCACAATGGATATGACAAGAGTAAGGGAGGTTTGTGAGATGGATTCATACATATTGCAATTTAAATGGTAATTGATTCTTTGATTATTTTTCTTTCCAAAGGAACAACTACGGTGGAGGAAGGGGATTCAACGTTTTCCAAAGAGGATGAAACAGAATATTAAAAGAACATAGTTCAGTCTGACTCAGAGTCAGTACAATGTATCCCCGCTTCCTCTGCATCTAAGTCTAAGTATTTAAGAACTCCGGATCTACGCTGGCTACACCTACGGCCGGGCAGTAAAAATTCAGGGGATAGGGACTCGGCCGCGTGAAGTGCCATTGCTTCGGCATAATCAGGAAGCAGAAAATTGGAAAGGGGGCTGTCGAAAACAGACTCGCCACAAATGACTGTATCTCCTGAAGATCCACCGCTGCCTTTCCTGAAAGACAGCCTGAAAAAGTTATTACTGTAACTTTGATGTTATTGAGAAATTGAGTATGACT
Source organism: Takakia lepidozioides (assembly GCA_030704615.1). NCBI lineage: Eukaryota > Viridiplantae > Streptophyta > Takakiopsida > Takakiales > Takakiaceae > Takakia > Takakia lepidozioides. The sequence goes on along the minus strand of CM060731.1, from coordinate 85,003,396 downwards.
CCCAAAGTGGGTTTAACACTTACTCACATGAAAAGTCGTTGTCAACCTGCTTATCTTCGGGATCGCCATCATTTTGAATTTGAATCCGATCAGTCTGTGTGCCTGAAGTGGAGCCAGACAAAAGGGGGAGGAGCACTGTGTTGTAGAGGTCAGAATCACCCTTCATGCCAAAAAGGCTTCTTCCGCCTGCCTTGCATGCATGGTAAGTTGCTCCTGCACCAGACAGGAGGACATGAACAATTTGGTGGGGGGATTTAAGCAAATGGAACTGGTGAAAGAAAATCAATTCGGAAGGGAGAGAACGAACCTGTGGACACAGAAAGATCGACCACCCGTGCAAAGTGGTGGTTGCATGACTCCAGCAGTATTTGCATGAACGTTGGGGATTTTTCCTTTGTACCTCTCCAGGGAGTGCCATCTGGTCTCTTCAGAGTCTGACTGGACTGCATGAAGTTGTACAAAATGTCATCGACATGCGGTTCATAGGGGGGGTTGACGAAACAACCCTGGTCAGAAATCTCAAAGCTGCGGACGGAGGATGGTGTCTTTGAGGTGCAAATCCTCCGCAGGCAGATCGCCTCGAACATCCTCGTCTGCCAAAGATAGCAGGTTAGTGTGGTAAACACAATCTATAGTGGAAGTGTGTACATCGGCTATTCAGAACTCAGGCATAAAACAATCATTTTTATCACGAATCGGTGATGATCGATGTCGATCATGACAGATTCTTCTAGAGTGGAGCTGCAGAGAACATTGAAACTCATCATGAAAGCACAAGCAGAAGGGAGACGACATACCAGCTGACCAGGGAAACCCCCTTTCACAAGGTAGAGGCTGTTCACACAATTCCATGTGCGCAAAATTTCAAACCCTGAAGACTTCAGGTATGATGCCAATGCCCGACGACTATCTTTGTCACATGACTGAAAAAGCAGAAGTGTCCTTGCATCAGAGAGGAAATTATTACAGAACCCGAACACCCAACTCTAGTAGTTGTCCTCGCATTTGTTCCAACCTGGCGTCTTGCCCTTTGGAAGAACTTTTGGCACAGTCTGGCCATCCGGGATGTCGAGAATGACAATGTCAGCCGCATATGTTTTCTGCACACCGCACACAAAGGTGGGACCAGCGCTCACCTGCAACAGACATGTTTATTTTAAGAATGATGGCAAGAATGTTTTCAAAGAACCAGACTGAAATACTGCCAATGAAACTTTCAGAGAAAAAGGAAAGAAACTGGAATTCTCACCAGATTGAGGAATGAGATTATGTTGTCCCAGGTAGGCGAAGGCACCCCAGTGTATCCTCTCTTTCGACTCTGCATCATCGCCAGCCAACCCTCATTGACAATTTTAATCTCTCCTAGGGTGTGGCTTGGCATCGAACACGCACTGAACTGTGCGGGTATATCTTCCAGCAGTGAAGTCCTGCCCACTCTCCATCTCCTTTTCTTTCTCCTTCCCCTTGTCATTTTCCTTCTCTTTGGACTTGTCTTTGTCCTTTGGTTTTGCTGGTGAGATGGCTATGACATCAAGAGCCTTGTCTTTTGGTTTGTGGCCCGCCTTCTTTCCCTTCTGCGGCGTTCCCTGAGCATCAGACTCCTTAGCAGCCAATGTTGCTATGTTTCTTTGGTACTGCTCGTCAGTCAGAGGCGCCAGCATCTCAGCATTATTGTTCAAATATTTCATGTGTTGTTCTTGAAAGGTCGTGTGCTCCGGTGGGCAGTCAAAGTACCAGCCACAGTCTCTGAAGTGAGAAGGACTCCAGTCCTTCAATATCCCTGCAGTATACATGGTTGGATCGTTTGCAGGGTCCGACCACATGTCAAGATAGTCTGGAATACCGCTCAGGTGATTTCTTTCCATAAGCACATATTTCATGTACCTGTTAAACAGGAGATAAATCCCAACACACCAAAGCGCGAAGTGAGTAAGATGCAAATAGCACAGAATGAAAAAAACATGAAATGAAATGGCTCTGAGAATTTCTCCAAGGACGTTTCAGGACCACGCGACAGCTCCGGATGTGAATGTCGTCAACGCCACTCAAAAAATTCCATTCAATGATACTGCAAATACACCCTAATCCACGTGAATGCAAACTCTCGCTTTGGAATGACACAGACATAGAAGTGAATCAACGACATTCACTTTGGATTTGTGAATACACTGCTAATCAAGCCTAATGATTTCTCAAAAGAGGCAAAATCATTGGATGGAAACTGAATGTCGGCAACGACATTCAGAAACTCGAGTAAGGAACCCTCCCTAAAAACTCAATGAACATTCAAAACGAACATAACACTGAGGACCTCATAATAACACTGGATGTGAATGGCGTCAACGCCATTCACAAAATTCCGAACAAGGAACCAATAAATACACCCTAAGCTCCTAATCCATGTAAATTCAAATTGTCGCTGGTGAATGACACAGACATAGAAGTGAATGTCGTCAACGACATTCACTTTGGATCTCTGATAACACAGCTAATCAAGCCTCAAGATTTCTCGCAAGAGGCAAAAGCATTGCAGAACAACTGAATGTCTGCATTGACATTCAACAAACTGGAGTGAGGAACCCTCACTGTAAACTCTATGGACATTACAAAAACTTACATAACTTTGAGGACCTCTTAACAACTCTGGATGTAAATGTCGTCAACGCCATTCAGGGACATTATCAATTCTAATTAGGGACACTATAATTACACCCTAAGCTCCTAATCCAGGTGAATTCAAATTCTCGCTTAAGAATGACTCAGACAAAGAAGTGAATGTTCTCAACGACATTCAATTTGGATCTATGATTACAATCCTTATGAAGCCTAATTATTTCCCAAAAAGTGCAGTAGAGTTTCCAGTATGATATTGCACATGTACACAACTCGCATCATGGCCCACTCTCCTCCAACCTGACTGTCAAAGTCGTTGGACCGTAAAATGTTACCATCTTTGGAGAACTCCCGGAAAAAACAGTATCTCCAAGTGAGACCTCTCCACTTCCTTATGTATGCCTCCAATGACATTTGGGGAGGGGAAACAATCGAAATGTTCAAGTCCTTCAAAGTCTGATCCAGCACAATGACGGCGCGTTTTTTCGAGCTGCAAATTGTATATTTGTCAGTATTGCAAATAAGATACTCATCACATAATTGAAGAAAAGAAAACGGCTTATTTGAATACACACCTGACTCCAAAATGTAGCCTTGTGGAGCCAGTTATCAAACACCAAATCACTGATTCCTTCCACCTTTGTGCCAGGCTGTATGGTGCTATTTGGGAACTGATTCAAGTCCTTTACTGTCTGATCTGAGTTCCATATCTCTAGCCACCTTATTTTTGTTTGTGGGTCGACCATGGATATGGCCAGCCGGTGCAATTTATCCTGTTGCATCTCCGGATGCACATGCTTGTCATAGTGAGATTTGATCTGCTGAAGGAACTCAGAACCAAGTCCAGGATCTACTATTCTAAGCTGCTTTCCGAAGGCGGACATCAATTTGGTTCTTCGCATTTCAAACTCCTTCTTTATTGCTGCTTCCACACCCTTTGATGTCCTTAGTTCCTCTGGTGTAGTGTGCGGTAATATTCGGATTTTCCCTTCTCAGTTGCCTCTGCCAGTTCTTGCTACATTGATTCAAATAGTGATTAGCACCGAAGGGACTACAAACATGTATTCGAAAAGTAAACTGAGTACAGACTCGGGCTTACCGCATACATGTACTCCAGAAACGTCTCTCGAGTCAAAGAATACCAAGTGCCTGCAGCTCTTCCTGTTTCGCACTTCTTGATTATATTGGGGGGGAGTACTGTCCAAAAATCATCCAGCTTCATCAGACCAATCCTCTGAATTCGGAATAGTGTGTGGACCAAGCTTGTTGTCACATGCGATTTCTCTGTCGATCTGCAAAAAACATTGGAAACATTGCATTCCTTAACACTGTTTTTTTGGGATTAACAAGACACTACAGAGGGAATGAAGTCTCTAGGATGACTTACTTGTTCACGTCGTGCATAGCTGTAAGAAGCCTAGCGATGTCGTTTCCAGGATCCAAAACCATTGCCTCCACAGCAACATGCTTGTCTTTGTCTTTCGCATGATGTTTATGAATGTATCCCATCCATGCCAGCAATCGGTAATTGCCGTCCCAGACGTAGAACATGTGGTTGCAGAATTGTTGGTGTTCTTTCCCATCATGAGGCCCAGCTCAAACTCCTCATTAGCATCTTTCCAGCACTCATCCCAGGTATCACTGATCTCTGGAGACACTAATGTGCTTTTCCCATTTATATCCGTCAGTGACACATAAAAAACTTGTGCACCAAGTCTGTATCCATGCACAAAATCACTCTCCAATTTTGTTATGTCATGGGAAAGATGTGGACGCACAACAGGCATAGATATCATCCGGCACAGAGGGATGTCCAGACGCCCTCCAGATACGAGCATGTCCCTTATAACCTCCTGAGAGTTTACCTTCTGGAATGACATGAGTTCTTTCACCTTGTCAAGGTAGTGCACTTCATATTCATCTCCTTCATCGTTATTCTTTGAGCTTTTTCCAGACTCGTCCCCATCTCTAGATCCTTTCCCCTCTGATCCTGTAGGCTTGGACCTCACAGTTTTCTGCACAATGCCATTCAAATCTGACTGAGTAATGTGCAAATAGTGAACGGCGGTAACGACCATCACTCTGTCTTGTCTCAACTTACAATGAATGGTGTGAAACAAATTCAGAACCATCTACACAAGCAAAGCTGATCCTGCCGAATTCAAAACAAAACACTATGATTCTAGGGACACATGAACAGAAAGGTTTTGAGCAAGAGCGAACAGCGTTAACGACAATCACAAAAGACAAGGACCTGCCGGATCGGTGTTGTGCAATGACATATATGTGTAAGTGATTGGCGGCAACGACATTCAGTATAGTTTAGGGCGGACAGTAAGTGCAGATTATTCAGATTGACTCCATTGTGATGAACGTCGCAAGCATTCACTGTTTCTTGTCTACTTTCCAATCGATACTCTACCTGAATCTACAGTATGGTCTTCAAATCTTTGATTGGCGGTACCGCCTTTCCACTTCTCTATCTGTTCAACCTCAAACAAAGAAAATGCATTGCAAAACATTATGACTGAATATGCTGACCCTGACTCTCTCTTCAAACACATAGGTACATAAATCTCATGAGGAGAATCGAATGGCGTTGACGACGCTTGCAATTCAATAGACTTCAATGACTTGTTCCTGCTAAAGAAGGGAAGAGGAAGGACTGCTTGAAAGGCAATCAGACAGACTGTATGATCTGAACAACAGTGAATGACGGTACCGTCAGTCACCCACTCATTGTGCGGTAAACCCTTAACAGAGGAGTAGAAAGCAAATCATCGTTGTTTCATGGTGATGGTCGGTAGCGACAATCCCTTTCTGGGACATTCCACTCAATCTCTACGCAGATCTTCAACAATGAAATGTAAGTTAGAGAAAACTTACTGGCGCCTTCTTAGGTTTTGAAATTGGATCCCCTTCTGCAGCTTTCCTCTTCCCTCTCACATCTGCTGGAATTTCTGTCTGCTCTAGGGTTTCTGGACCTTCTCCCGGTTCAGCGTTCCTCGTACTTCCACCTCCTTCAGTTTCCCTACGAGTCATCTCGGCATCCACAGGCTGGTTTCCAACGCGCACTGTTATCACCGACTATGTCACAGCCGTTGCCTCAGTCTCGGTCTGCTCTTGTGAATCAGTCTCCGCGTTCACCTACTGCCTTGGCCCTGTGTTCTCCAACAAACGACGCCTCGTCATTTGCTCTCTTGCTCTGCGTCTCTCTCTAAGGGAAGTAAAATAAAGAGACTTTCTTCTCTTTCGTATTGTAGAAGGAACCCTCTCCAGCTTGACTACCACTCTCCCTCTAAGCGCGAAAAGTAGAAAAACGAAATGACTCCCGATTTCTTGCGGGATTGCATGCGTTGTTGCTTGTCTCTAGAAGCATCGGATTCCCTCTCGCGTGATCGTTACACATAGTTGTTCCCTTAATAGTGCACATGCCAGCAATTAGTGTATAGCTGTTCGTATTTAGTTATCGATGTCTGATGTGTGTCGCCCAAAATAAACGGCGTGTTCTTTATTAGAACGGTTTCAATATTTAAAAATAACAGCGAATCCCAGAAATCTTGGCGCACAGTCTTAGACAAATATATGTAAATGAACGAGAGTTTGATGACAAATTTTGGGATATCATACACGTTCATCCTTGTTAGCCAACCCCACGTTCGTTTCACATTTTGAACTTTCCAGGTGCGCATGATCATTGGTAGTAGTATAAAGATACATTTACTTTATCTGCAATCCCACCCTCAGATCCTGTGGCGTGCTTCCAGGAAGTCGGCTTGTTATTATGTTTATTGATGAGGTTTTGATGAATGGTTTAACAGCTGCCGACATTGCTCATAGGGATACTCTGACCACTGGGCCCACAAGAAAAGTAATTAAAATGGACGGCTGCATATCTGGAAGGAATAACAGAATATGCACAGTCGTCGTCTGAGCTTCCTCCGCCATATTCTCTGCTCATTCTTCAACTGTGTTCTGGAGACATCAGTAAACCGATTTACACTGAAGGTCTGCGATAGCAAGGTATCAACGTACGCGAGGAAGGAAGATGGCTTCCTCTGAAGCGGAGTTCTTCTCTGACAACAAACCAGTGCCGTTCTCCTAGGAAGTCCTTGACAATGGATTTGCAATTGTTCTGGAACATGTCTTGGCTACCCGTTTTCAGCTTCAGAATGGCTCCATCTTTTTGGAGAAAGAGGTGTACGATTTGAAAGGGAAGTTGTTGAAATACTCTTTCCAAAACCGTGATGAGACGGCTCATGTCAGCCAGTGGAGAGTGCGCCCTAGTCGATACAGAGTACTTGGAGAGCCTCGGCGAAAGTCCCTTGGGTCATATGTGTCACGCGGCTTTTGCTCACCCATCCCTTTGCTATCCGAGGCGGAAACTCCAAGATAGAAGAGTTGGAAATCTCTAAGCACTTAGCCCGCTCAGAACAATCAGTCATGACCTACAGCTAGTGTATCATGGGGGTGTTTCCTATTTGTTTTCCTTCCCGCATTCATGTTAGCTAGTTACTTTACTGTTGGTAATTAAGTATCAGTTTGCTTCAGCAATCTATCAGATCCCATCAACTCATCCATTCATTCCACAGCTTCACTCAGATCTCTCTACACAGTGTGAGTATGAAGTATGTATCAGATTAATATCTATCAAGTATCAGGCTGAAGCCATGGAGTGTCTAATCTGCTCTACATTACAACTCTACTGCTTGCATTCATTAAGCATCAACAGATCGCCCTCCTCCTACTCTGTGCTCTCCCTCCTTCCGCTCAGAGATGCTCTCTCTCCTCCTTTCCTCCCGTGATGTCCGAAGTCCCCTCTCCAAGTGATCTCTCTCCCCTTTCCCAGAATTCCCCAAGAAGTGATCCTTCTCCCGTCCTCGCTCCTGGCTTTATCTTCCTACCCGTTGTTCTAACCGTTTCCCTCACTAACCGTCGTCATCCGTGTACTAACATGTTCCATTCGCAGATGTTGTTCCCCACAGTCGTTCCCTGTCCTGCTATCCGTTCCCTATGGTCGTGACAGCTGTGTCAAGCTGTGACTGGCTGTGCGACTGTGTCAAGCTGTGACTGGCTGTGACGGCTGTGTCTGGCTGTGTCTGGCTGTGTCGGCTGTGTCGGACTGTGACGGGCTGTGTTGGCTGTGATGGGTTGTGTCGGGCTGTGACGAGCTGTGTTGACTGTGTCTGGCTGTGTTGGCTGTGTCGGACTGTGACGGGCTGTGTAACCCCCCTCTAAAGTGCGCTGCTGTCACCCCTAAGGCTCCTGTTGGTCTCTGTCTGTGCAAAAATTAAGGGCACCTCACAGATCCCGTATAAGTATCTAAGTCCCAGATAGTCCTCTAACATTACCCCTTCCCCTCTCAAAAAACCGTGTCCTCACGGTTTACTGATTGGGATTAGCAAACCTTTGTGAGCGAGTACCTTTCTGACGTTGAGAGTCTCGTGAAGGACTCTGTGTATGAGCCCGAGGTCTGTCACTGGTTGACGGAGATGATTGAACACTACCTGGATATGTGAGGCCCTCTGGAGGCTGATATCGAGGTAATCTTTCAGGCATAGGAGACCCTCGTCGCTTCTTCTCTACCATCTGAATTGCATAGTCTTCTCCCATGTCAAAAGAGTCCGCTGAAGAAACAGTTGTATCAGAATCCTCATCTCCTCTCAGGTGTTTTAGCTGTCGAACTTTTTGTGGAATCCTTTGGGGCATACAATGTTGTCCTACCATGTCTGGAAGTTTAAATTTTAAAACTTGCTGCAAACGCTGAATGGCAAAATTGGTGAAGACCCTGAGCTCTTTGTCTGTCCAGGTGAGTGGGGTACCAATGACTTGTGAATTGTGCAAGTATTTCCATCCTTCATGTCCCTTAAAGAAAATATCGTCAGGGCCGAATTTCTGTGTTGACAAATTGTTCCAGGCCGCATGAAACCATGAACGAATTTGAGAATCCTTTTGCATCATAACTTTTGCCTCATATAGGTACATATGAGGTGGCACTGAAGGTAAGACCCAATGATCCCCACTGGAATAACTCAGAAAGTGCGATTGCATCTTGTGCTGCTCAATGTGGTAAAGTACCAGAAAACAAGCAGAAACTTAGTGGATAACCACCTTATGCAGGTCTGGTTAGCACAAGGGCCAGTGGAGGGCAAAACACCACGAAAGCTCACCCAAAGCGAGATGAATGAGCTCAGACTGCAAGTGCAGAACATTGCCACAATTACTATAGACAATGTATATAGTAGGATAGCGGAGTTACAGGAGGATGTAGACGGCCTGCAGACTCAAGTGGAGGACCTCACTTCAAATATCGACAACAGAGTCTGTGTACCTGAGGAACAGCTAATGGCTTCTTATTTAAAAGCGAGAACTTTGGCTTTTCAGTCTTCTTCACAGGAGGTGCAGGAGATGCCAATGGTACAAGAGCCAGTGCCACCAACACCACAACAAGTCACTGTGCCAGTAGCTGACCCTGTTGTTACTACAGCCACATCACAGCCACCACAGCCTGGTACCTCTGAGAGTCTGCTCCTCTCTGAGTTTGTACATATCTAACTGCTGTTGTAAAGCTTCCATGTGCTTCGCATGAGGTTCAACCAAATTCGCATAGGCAGCAAGCAGATTATTGGCTTCCTTCCAAGCCTTGTTAGTGACAGAGATTTCATTTCTATTGGCCATGATTGTTTGTTGCAACTCCAGTATGTGTCTCTCTTGGTCAGCTTCAACCTGTCTGTATTGCTTGAAAGTATCCTCATTGCGACAGATTGTATTCTTCATATCGACAATGAGTTTCACTTGCTCAACATTTTCTGCCTCTGCCTTCGTACATCTTTCCGCTTGACTGTTTATTTCTGTTGTAGATTGGTCAAGCATAGTTGTGAGTGTAGCATATTGGATGGCCATCCTGTCATGCACTGTCTGCAACTCCGTATATAGTGCATTCACTTGTTGCAACTTGCTTTCATGCTTCACTTGCATTTGGTATAGCTGTTGCTTATGTGCTTCGTGCAACTGGTCTTGCGCGAGGCCTTCCTCAATCAATTGTTCCTTGGCCAATTGCAAAGCCACTTCTGTACTCTCCAAGTCTTGCTGCATCTTGAGAGTGACCTCTTCATCGACCTTATTTGCACACTCTGTGGCAAGTCGAGCCTCAAACTCCTTCCTGAGTTCCTCCCTCAAAGCTGCCAATTGAGTAGTGGGAACATGTGATTTGACATAAGTACCCAACAAATTAAGTGTCATGTTTATGGAACTCATAAGCATCGCCTATTGAGGGTCATCTTGGTGAGCTTGCTGCTGTTCTCCCTGATCCTCAACAGTGTGATGCCTTACGAACCACTCAGGCCATTGCCCCACTAGATTTTCTTCCTGAACCTCTCCATCCGTCACTGGTGCTGCAGTGTCTTGGCATTCTACCTGTGGTACCTCCGTCACAGGTGTGTGTATTATATGCGCCGCAGGGTTTCCCCTGGACAATCGTTGCACCTCCGGAATCACTGTGTCTTTGACCATACCAGAATATTCATAGAGAAGGTCCCCCTTCTCAATTTCTGCCACCACCTGTTCTGTAGTGGGAATATCTAACCCTTCTTTTTCTAAATCAATTATTTCTGGTTGAACTGCATGGACAACTTGTGGTAACTTTGTGACAAGCCGATCATCTGGCTGTGATGGCTGTGATACTGAAGTAACTTCCTCTTCCCTCTCTGAAGGTCCTACTTCCAGTAATAGCTCCAGTGTCATCCTGCTGGCTCGTGAATGATTACGACTCAACCCATCCGCATTGCGATTGACCAAACCCGGTCGATGCACCACCTGAAAGTCATACTCTTGAAGGATGAGTGCCCACCGTGCAAGCTTCCCCGTAAGCTTGTCTGACTCCATCAACCACTTGAGTGGTTGGTGATCCGTGACAAGGGTCAAGAAATTACCGTATAGATAGCACCTGAAGTGTGCCACGGCCCACACTGCAGCTAAGCATTCTCCCTCATATGAGCTATACTTAGACTCTGCAACGTTGTTCGAGCGGCTAGCATAAGCCACTACGAACTCTCTTCCCTCATCATGGGGGGTGCTATTCCGTGAGCCCGGAGGCGTGAGCCTGTGAGCCCAGGAAAGCGTGAGCCCAGCACAGGCTCACGCCACGTCAGCATGCAAACAGTGCCTATTTCCGCGGATGTCACCTATTTCCGAGTGGTGTCACCTATTTCCGCGGGTTGATTTGGGTAGAATTGAGAATGCCTAAACAGTTTTTGATGAGGTGGACTTCACCGTGATGGATTCACCAACCATTCTTCTAGCAGGAATAGTTTGGGGACCAACTAGCAAATGATGCGAGGATGCTCTACACGAACCAAAGTGGTTTGTTTGTTTTCGCAATGTACTTAAGTCTGTGAGGTCCACAAAACACCAAATAGATTGAAGGAACAATCCAGGCAGTCCATGCAACCCCCATCTCCAACAATAGTTTGTAACCATGAATGTGAATTCCACGCACACATTGCAAACAGGACAACAAGGAAACACAACCATCCCATTTCAAATTTGGCCCAGAATTAAACCAAAAGAAAACTTCATATCAAGTGTCGCAGTCATCACAATCAGTGTCCACCTCCTGTGCTATGTCATCTACAAAGGTTCTGGCCCCAACACCACGTGTTCTACGAAGGCCGTCGTAAGGTGGACTCGGAGTCCCATGAACGGACATGCTTGCTGCGAGTGCCTCCGCATAGACAGGTAGCACGCAAGACCGAGGAGGACTGCAAACAAGTCCAAATAGGTGTGATAGCCCTGGAGGGCAAGTGGAAGCACGCGGACTCCTGCACATGTCCACAAAACCCCATTTTTAACACAATGATGCAATGCACAAGTCCAACAAAGAGGATGTCTCCAATGTGCACTTTGCCTCAAGAACAGCGATTCTCGATATTGAAACAACAATGCAAGCATGCAAAGGTTGAACTTACTCACAGGCAAAGTCGGAGTCCAGCTCCTTGTCAGAAGTCTCCTCTGTATCAGTATCAACGGGACGGGGCTTCGGAAGGACTTGAGAAGTGTGTCCACCCAAACCCATCAGGAGGTTCTTGTAAATCTCAGCATCCCCTTCAATCCCAAAGAGATGTCGCGCACTGGCCTTGCAAGCGTGGTAAGAAGCACCTGCAGTGGAATAGAATGAATGAAGAAGACATTGAAGACACATTCGGAACGGTGGGAAGTGCTGAAAGTGTAAGCTCAATCAAACCTCATGAAATGTGAATGTTGAAGAGACGAACCTGTGCCCATCGACAAATCCAGAACTCTGGCGTCTGTGTAGGTGCAGCACTCCACAATCGTTTGAATGAAAGCCGGGCTCCTCTCCCTCGCCCCTCTCCAAGGAACCCCATTCCCCCTTCGCAAGCACACGTTGCTGTCGACGTAGTTGTGATGCATGTCATCCGTGGGGGGATCTGTCCTGTCATCTATGAACTTGGCCCCATGAGTGATGGCAAACTCGGTAATGCCAGCCGGAGTCGTTTGTGGATGCACCCGGACGAGACAAACAGCTTCAAATAGACGAGTCTGCAAACATGACATCCACAAGGAACTAAGAAGCAAAAAAAAATCGGGCCCCTACATATGAGTTCGAGCGACCTATACAACCCCATCCGAGAACAACCAAGAAGAGGAAGAAGAAGGAAAACTTACCATCTCTCCCGGACGATCCCCCTTCGTAAGGTACATGTTGTTCACACAATTCCATGTCTTCACGACTCTCATGCCTGAGGCTTTCAAATAGCTGGAAAGTGCACGGCGACACCGACCGTCGATGGACTGGATGAGCACCAAAACACCTGCATCGGACAGGAAGAAGTTGCAAAAGGAGAAAACCCACCGCCAGTAGCGCTCATCAAAAGCATTCCAACCCGGACAAGCACCCGATGGAGGGATATCCGGGACTGCCAACCCATCAGGGATGTCCAAGATGATGAGTTCGGCTGCATATGGCTTCTCCTTCCCGTTCACCCAGGATTTGGGCATTTTAGCCTGCAAACAAAAATACAATGGAATTCTCACAAGTTTAGAAACGATCCATGCCCACAGCAGACAAAAACAACAGAAGCCACAGAACCCAAAGAGAACACGCACCGTGCTGAGGAACTGCACAATCCTGTCCCACACTGGTGATGGCTCGCCCTTGTAATCAGATTTCTTCGACTCCATCATGGCAAGGAACCCGACGTTGGCCATCTCCAACCTGGTTGGGCGAATGACCCTCGTGGGATGTTCCACTGCATGGTACGGGTCCTTGGGATCAACCACCCCCTTGTTTTTTCTCCTGGATCCCCTACCATGCGGTGGAGTCTGCTAGACATGCTCCACAGGGCCAATATCTGCAACACTTCCCTGCCCTTGTGCCACCTTCCCTCTACCCCTTCCCTTCCCAACAACACCAGCAACATCTTTTCCCTTTGCCTTTCTTCCTCTACCTGGTGTATCCTGAGTGGGAGGCTCCTTCTCTGCAAGAGTCCTCAAATTACGTTCATGAATGTCGAGGTCGGCTGCTGTGGCAGTGGCTGCAATACGGTCATTCTCTCTCCTCAAAGACACCTCTGGAGCTGGGGTCTCAGAAGGAGGGCAATCCAAATACCAACCACAAGAAGAAAGATGGTCTGGGCCCCAGTCATGCAAGATCCCAGTAGTAAACATGGTCTGGTTGCCAGCAGGGACAAGCCACAGGTCCACGAAATCCGGATGTTTGTCCAGGCAATTCTCTTCCAGGAGAACAAACTTTATGTACCTGCAGCAACAGAGACAGCCTCATTTTACAATGGAAATATTGTGTGGCAACTTTTCCATCACACCAGGAAGACCCCCTTCAACAGTATGCCACACAACACATTGCAACCACAACACAAATAAGTAGTGCAAGAGTGTGCACCTGTAAAGGCATCGTTTCCAGGCTTCCTCTCCTTTTTCTTGCTGGTCCAGCTCATTTGTTCGACTGATGCCGCCCTCCTTGCTGAACTCTCTAAAGAAACAAGAGTGCCACACTGTGGCTCTCCATTTCCTCATGTATGCTTCGAAGGACACCTTCGGTGCTATCATACTGATGCCATAGTCAGCCAGCTGAGTATGCAGAACCGATCTGGCCCTTTCTTCCAACTGCAAAACAATACAAATGCAAGAATGAACCCAAAAGCAATCACAGCAAATGTAAGAGGCAATAGAAAGATAAGGACAGGAAAAGAGAAAAGACAGTGACACAGGGAAGGACATCACACCTGGCTCCAGTAAGTGGCCTTGTGAAGCCAGGTGTCCAGCACATTGTCACTGACAGGAATGACACGCTGGGTCTTCTTCTCTTTCTCAGGCCTTGGGAACATGTGGGTATCCCTAACTGTGGGATCGGAGTTCCATATCTGCAGCCACTTCACCTTTTGTTCTGGAGACACAACGGCGGTAGACAACCTGTGCAACTTCTCTTGGGCCATTTCTGGCTTGCCTGGCTTGTTATAATGGTTTTTTTATCTCCAGGAGAAACTGCGGTCCGAATGATGGGTCGGCAATTCTCAACTGCTTCACGAAAACACTCATTATAGTCCTTCTTGTAGCGGTCATCTCTTTCTGGATGCGACTCTCAACCCCCTTTGCTGTCATTCTCTCTTCAGGGGTAGAGCTGTAGTATTCCAGTTTGCCACGCTCCCCTGCATCTGCAATGTCTTGCTGCAAGGGAATGCAAGAGAGTTGCATCAGCACAAGGTCAATGGAAAAACAAACATGTGGAATATGGAAGACCAGATGAAGGAAGATGTATCTCACCGTGTACATGTACTCCATGAAAGCCTCACGGGTCAACGAGTACCACGTTTCCGATGTCTTGGAGCTTTCGCACTTCTTGTACATCTCCGCTGAAAGGATGGTCTTGAAGTTGGTCAAGGGCATCTGCCCTATCCTTTGTATCCTATACAGTGTGTGAACCAAACTCGTTTTGACATGCAATGTCTCCGTTCCTCTGCAGAATGATATCTGCAAGTCAGAATGAAATTCAAGGTCTTCAATCAAAGAAGAACGGAACCACAAGTGGAACATGTAGAATGAGAAACCAACCTGTTCACATCATTCATTGCTGTCAGAAGACCCATCATGTTCCCGTCACAATCCAGCACCATCGATCGAACAGAGTAATGTCACTCTTCCTCCTGTGAGTGCAGCCTCCCAATGACAGCCATCCATGCAAGCAAGCGGTGGTTCCCATCCCAAACATGAAACATCTTTCCCGAGAATGCCTGGGTGGAAGGTTTCTTGGAGAGAAGAAGTTCGAAGGATTCGTTCAGCTGTCTCCAAATGGGGTCCCAAGAGTCCACGATTGACTGATCCACGAGGAGCTCATTACCTTTGGAATCCCTAGTAGAAACGTAAAAGACTGCGGATCCATCCAAATACCCATGCACAAACTCGGCCTCCAGCTTGAGAATGTCCTTGACGAGGGGTGTACGAACGACGGGCATGGAAACCAACCTACACAGGGGAATCTTCAACCTCCCACCCGGGGCAAGCATACTTTGCACCACAAGCTGAGAGTTTACCTTCTGACCCCCCAGCATCTCAGCGGCTTTGCTTTCATAGAACTCTTCGTCCACATCAACAATTATCTCCTTCTCCTGACCTGAAGGGACCTCATCTGCCACACTTTGCATCTTCTCCTGCAGGGTTGTTCATTCAACTTGATATTAGAGAGGCATGAAACAACGGCAAAGGCAAGAAAAAGTGGGCTCAAAGAGTGTGCGTTGACGCACACTATTTTAAGCTGCCAGGTAAGTGTACATTGACCCTCACAGACATGTCCTATGTTGCCGAATTCCACAGAAAAAGACAATGTAAAAGTGGGCTCAAAGAGTGTGCGTTGACGCACACTGTTTCACTTGCCATGTAAATGATCATTGAACACCTACTTGTGCCAGGTAAGTGTTCATTGTAAACTCCAAGATATTTCATCCTCAGAAACGTGCCCTAAATGCCGAATTTCAACCGGAAAAACACTTAAATGTAGAGCTCAAATAGTGTGCGCCAACGCACACTCTTTGAGCTGCCACAGAATGGTTCTTTCAACCTCAGAAACGTGCCCTAAATGCCGAATTTCAATCGGAAAAAAAACACTTACATGTTCAACTCAAACAGTGTGCGCCAACGCACACTGTTTGAGCTGCCACTGAATGGTTATTTCATCATCATAAACCTGCCCTGGAAGTCCGAATTTAACACCAAAAAAACAGTGACATGTACAGCTCAGACAGTGTGCGTTGGCGCACACTGTTTGAGCTGCCACTGAATGGTTATTTCATCATCATAAACCTGCCCTGGAAGTTCGAATTTAACACCAAAAAAACAGTGACATGTACAGCTCACACAGTGTGCGCCAACGCACACTGTTTGAGCTACCACTGAATGGTTATTTCATCATCATAAACCTGCCCTGGAAGTCCGAATTTAACACCAAAAAAACAGTGACATCTACAGCTCAAATAGTGTGCGCCAACGCACACTGTTTGAGCTGCCACTGAATGGTTATTTCATCATCATAAACCTGCCCTGGAAGTCCGAATTTAACACCAAAAAAAAAGGTGACATGTACAGCTCAAACAGTGTGCGCCAACGCACCCTGTTTGAGCTGCCACTGAATGGTTATTTCATCCTCAGAAACGTGCCCTAAATGCCGAATTTTAATACCAAAAAAACACTTACATGTTCAACTCAAACAGTGTGCGTTGGCGCACACTGTTTGAGCTGCCACTGAATGGTTATTTCGTCCTCAGAAACGTGCCCTAAATGCTGAATTTTAACACCAAAAAAACAGTGACATGTTCAGCTGAAACAGTGTGCGCCAACGCACACTGTTTGAGCTGCCACTGAATGGTTATTTCATCATCATAAACCTACCCTGGAAGTCCGAATTTAACACCAAAAAAACAGTGACATATACAGCTCAAACAGTGTGCGCCAACGCACACTGTTTGAGCTGCCACTGAATGGTTATTTCATCCTCAGAAACGTGCCCTAAATGCCGAATTTTAACACCAAAAAAACAATGACATGTTCAGCTGAAACAGTGTGCGCCAACGCACACTATTTGAGCTGCCACTGAATGGTTATTTCATCATCATAAACCTGCCCTGGAAGTCCGAATTCAACACCACAAAAAACAGTGACATGTACAGCTCAGACAGTGTGCGCCAACGCACACTGTTTGAGCTGCCACTGAATGGTTATTTCATCATCATAAACCTGCCCTGGAAGTCCGAATTTCAATCGGAAAAAACACTTACATATTCAGCTCAAACAGTGTACGCCAACGCACACTGTTTGAGCTGCCACTGAATGGTTATTTCATACTCAGAAACCTGCCCTGGAAGTCCGAATTTAACACCAAAAAAACAGTGACATGTACAGCTCAAACAGTGTGCGTTGGCGCACACTGTTTGAGCTGCCACTGAATGGAGGTTTGCTATTTCATGAGCATGAGCGGCATGAGCGGCATGAGCGGCATGAGCAGAGTAGTAACACAATCGGTTTTCATGAGCAGAAGTACAAATTTCGAAAATAAAAAACAATAAAAAAAACAATAAAAAACAATAATTTAATGCAATGTGTCAGAAAAAACAAATATATTATTCGGCCCCTTGAAGGGAAAATTGCACTTTTGACAGTTGTGCTCATGATATTTTGTCTTCCGCTCATGCCAATTCCTAGCGACATGTGCAAATATGGCGCCGAATTTCGCGGTAATAGGGTCCGTAACCTGAAAAAACGGCGACGTATTTCGCGGCAATAGGTCTCTCTGGCGAAAAATGGTGCCGAATTCCGCGGCTATAGGTCCCCTCATGACAGGTAATTCGGCGCCATTTTTCCAGTGCATGTTCGGACTTAGCCAGTTTTCGGCCCAAAAAAGAGAAATTCGGCGCCATTTTTTCCAGACACGGTACCAGTGCATGTTGGGACTTAGCCAGTTTTCGGCCCCAAAAAGAGAAATTCGGCGCCATTTTCCCAAACACAGGTACCAGTGCATGTTGGGACTTAGCGAGTTTTCGGCCCCAAAAAGAGAAATTCGGCGCCATTTTTCCAGAAATGGCCCCAGAACTGCTTCTGTTGGATCTCAGTTTGAATGGAATATTGCCTCATTCCAGGAGTTTTGGGGTGCATTTCATTACACTGCAAAAAAAAAGTCTGATACAGCAAAATGCATTTGAAAATATCCATATGGAGGATTCCGTTTGCCCCATCAATGATTTCTGGAATCCCTAAGAAGGAGTTTGTGCAGCTCGTTCACGCTCAACGCCGGTGCATGAATAAAGTCATCAATAGTCACGTTCATCCTCAACCTCTTCAGGTAAATGTAATACAGATGCTTGCACGGATAATACTTCGAACCCTTCTTTGCTTCCATCAACGAGAAGTCCGTACAGTTGCAAGTCGGCTCCACTCCAATCGTAATTGTGTATACATCGTCGCGTACAGCCGAGCCGGCCGTTGCCATCCGATACACACGCCCAAGGCCGGGTGGGGGTACGTCCACGGAGCTCTGAATAGTGCAAGCCATCCCAAGAGCATTGGCAATCCGAGTCTCATTCAACTTGTTGGGAGGGTGTCGTCTCTTCACTCTTCCGAATCGCATTGTGGGATGTGCAGAATTGTCCAATCCGTCTCTACTGGACCGAGCAGTATGCAATGGCTGGGTCTGAGGAACCGGAAATGCGTGGGCCGGGATGTCTGTGCGTTGCACCATTCGAAATCCTGCTGCAGATAGAGCATCCGCCTCATTCTGAGAGAGGCTGCAACCCGGTGCAACAGGCCAGACGCCCGGAGGCTCCGGCATTCCCTGAATCCCGTACTTGGGCTTGCCAAATACACAGGTCATTATGTCGTGCCTACAGAACCAAAATGTCTGCGTTGTGGCGTGAGCAAATGTGGGAGTCAAAAATCTGCCGCTGAAACAAGGTGCAGGTACAGCACCGTGTGGGTTCCTCCGAATCATCTCACCACAGCGTGCTCTCGTATCCACCCGGATGGCGCAACACTTCCCTCGAAATGCCGGCAATGTCCTCGCAATTCTCCACTGTGACTCCGACACTCTTGTCTCCACAATGGGAATGTTGTATTGCTTTACTACAGATGGCTCGTTATGTTGCCGGGGCACGCGCCCTGTGCTCAAAGGAGATGGCGATCTTGAACGTGCAGGACTTCCGGTGCTCGACGAGACCTCCTCGGACAACATCACCGGACCACGAGGGAGCGTGCGAATATTCTTGTCAGCTCGCCATGAATCCTCTTCTCCGCCAGGTGCCTCGTCAAGTCTTCGTCTCACTGGACGGGTATGAACATCTCCTTCCAAATGTTGGCCTCTTCGCAGCAATGGCGTGTCCCGAAGGCCCTCTCGCAAGGCCGCCGCCCACTTCCGAGGATTCTTCGATCTGGAGGCAGTCCGCATCAGCATTTCCTGCCTGTCCGGCCCCAAGCCCCACTGTTTCCCTTTCAAGAACTCGTTGTACCTGCATTGCTGCATAATTGACCTCACAATGTCCTCCGTTGTGGCAGTGAGGATGTCCACCAGATGCGCCGCAGAGGAGGCACGCCAGGAAGAGTGCACTGATTCGGCCATGTTTGTCGTGGGCATGTCGGTGTCGGAGTCGAGACACATTTCCTGCACAAGCACATGTTGAGGTTACAAGCAAGTTACAAATATGGCCAAGAATAATATCCAACGGGACGCGAATTCGTGCAACTCACCTCCCGCATATAGTCGCCGAACTGGAGGAAACGATAATGCCACCATGCTAGCCAACTGACCATTGCTCCTTCGTCTGATTTCCTTACAGCACCTGACGATGTCCACCAAGCCCGTATGCATGCAAACTGTGTCTCTGCATCATCCAAGGTGGGAGCGCGCTTCCACGCAAGGCACATGGAACGGTGCTCCTCTCTGAAATCTGGCGCCACGAGCCTGGTTGTGTACTGCGAAAGGCTCTGCAGAAAGTGGAACCCACAAGATCTCTCCTTGCCTTCCATGGGAACATTGGGGTCTTGCCCGTACACCCTTCGGATGGCAGCCCAATTTGCTTGTGCGTTGTCCGCCATGAAACCACGGAAATTGGGAGGGGCAATCCCGCCTTGGCCATCTGTTCGTTTATTCCCTGCCAAAGAAGCATCTCCGATTGTGTGTCCTCTCCTTTCATCTCACAAATAGCAATTGTCATTAGCATCCTGCAGTGGGTGTCGTAGACATGTGCACCCATTGTCACCCACTGGTGATTTGTAATTCGCTTGATATGGTCGAACATGACCCAACTGTTTGACAAGTTCCCACTCGTCATCCTGTCGACCAGTTCGACGCCACTGCCAGGTCCACACGTGGACATTTTGAATACGAAACAACGATCTGCCTCAGTCCCTTGTCCTGGAAACCTACTTCCATGAATGTAGTCATATCCACATCGTCGCTTCACCTCCAGAATGGAGTGCATATCCGAGCCACGCCCAATTTTCTGTTTGCAAGAGACAATGTGGTTTCGGACATTCGGTGAACATACGTGGGACACCGACTCGAGCAATGCCTCCATTTCCTTCTCGTCGAGAGGAACTCTATCCGAGCCGTCTTCCGACATAATTCTGGCCAATGCCATCTTATGGGCGGCTTGGAGCTGTATCTGTTTGGGTTTGGCACCCGGTCTCAACTTAACCTCCTCCTGAACGAGCTGCTCTGCTTCGTGGGCAGCCTCCCGCGAGTTCCCCCTCGCCAATTTGTGACAATGGGAACCAACGTGTATGCAAGCTCGGGTGAGGTCAGGGAAACGGTGCAACACATAGAACTGCTTGGCATTACAAACAGACATGCAGTGTGGTGGTTCTTTGCAATGCGCACACTTAAATGTGGAGTTCGGAACCTTCTCCTGAGCTCGAAATGGTTGGTGAGCTGTGCCTGTCCAATCGGTCTCGTTCCTGTGACCTCTGGATTTAAAGTGGAAGCAAGTTGGGGAGAAACACCGCAACGCGCCCGCACAAACAACGTAGCGCACCCGCACACCATCAAGCATCTTCATGCTGGTGGTTTTGGTAACGCACCAAGGATGACCGTCATGTTTTCTATCCATATCTGTCAACATTCCGGACGCCCTCGAGTAGTCCGCCCGAGGAGGGAACTCAAAGAAGACATTACCGTCGACGTCGGCGGGAAGGCATGTAACCGATTTAATTGCGAACTTGCTGTAGTCCAGCCCGGCCAGCTCCGACCGGTGTCCCTCCAGGTGAAGCCCTCGCAGAATTTCTAGAATAGATCGAACTGCGGTGCTCGTGCTGGGAATATGACTCCCTCCTCCACTGACGTCCATTGAGGACTTGCCTGATCTCCAGGACGACCTCGGAACTTCCATGACCTCGTCTGAGTCGGACAGGTTGTGAACAACCCGGTTCTCGGTCGTCTTCATGGATGGGTTCGGCTCTGGATTTACTTCGTTGCGGACTTCTCTCTTTGAGGTACCCACTCTCTGATTCGCGGATTGTTTCGTGGAAGGCGCCAGGATAGACGGTGCATTTGGCGGGCAAATGAAGTCCCCAACAGCCCTGTATATGACGCTGTCCGATGGTGGAACTCGCCATTCCCTGCCATCGCCGAAATCATCGTGGAGCACAACAATACTCTCGACAACAAGGCCGTTTGAGTCCTTCCTTTCCTCCTCCAAAAAAACCGACCCCGGTTTCAGGTGGTATCGAACGCACAGATATTTCTCCATCACCCGGCAGGTGTCCCCTCTGCACGGAAATGAAGCTCTATGCTCGTGAGGAGGGCAGTACACTGTAGCGCTCGGGTTTTCCGCCATGGGAGATGTGCACACAAGACTGCCAGGATGGCGTGCGGGGAAGCTCCCTGGTAGAAGGGGGTGCAGCGATGGGAATGAATGCGATGCCGATTTGTCCGAGCGACGAAGCCTGATCCAAATCCAGGGAGCCAACTATCTCAAAAATCCACAGTCAGAGTGTTAATGAACCTTGTCTCCGGAATGCGGCCCCTCGTCTTTGCGCAATAACTGCCAACGGTATGCAGTCAGAAAGTGGGGGGCCGTCCGGATGATGACGGCTGAAGGGGATAAGCCGGCACCGTGCCGTCACATTACTACCCCCGAATGGAAATTCGGCACCCAACATCCAACAGAGGAAGCCCGGATGAAGTCGCCTCGGGCGCAGAGGCCGGAGTGTGTGCGACAGATAACATCTTCTGGATGGAGATTCGGCGCCGAATTTCCATCCGGTCCCCCCAAAGGGAGTCGTGTCGGGGGGTCAGGCCGAAAACTGGACGGCATAAAAACATCCCCAGATGGAAAAACGGCGCCGAATTTCCATCCGGGGCGATTCGGATGCAGTCGGGGGGGGGAGTGGCCTGCAGTTGGCTGTCACATTTCAACCCCCGGACGGAAATTCGGCAACGAATATCGAACAGGGGACGCCCGGATGAAGTCGCCTGGGGCACAGAGGCCGGCCAGTGTGCGACAGAGAACATCCCCTGGACGGCCATTCGGCGCCGAATTTCCATCCGGGCCCCCCAAAGGAAGTGTTGTCGGCGTGTCAGAGCGAAAACTGGCCGACATAAAAACCTCCACAGATGAGAAAACGGCGCCGAATTTCAATTCGGGGCCGTTCCAATGAAGTCGGGGAGGGGGGAGAGGTCGGAACCTGGCAGTCATATTTCAACCCCCGGGACGGAAATTCGGCACCGAATATCCAACAGAGCGGCGGAGAGGCGGCACCTCTCCGACAGAGACCATCCCCCGGATGGAGATTCGGCGCCGAATTTCCATCCAGCAGGTAAGTGGAATCTCGGATGGATGGAGATTCGGCGCCGAATTTCCATCCAGCAGGTAAGTCGGATCGGTGCCATATGGATATTCGGCGCCGAATTTCCATCCTGCAGGTAATTCGAATCGTGGATGAATGGAAATTCGGCGCCGAATTTCCATCCAGCAGGTAAGTCGGATCGGTGCCATATGGATATTCGGCGCCGAATTTCCATCCTGCAGGTAATTCGAATCGTGGATGAATGGAAATTCGGCGCCGAATTTCCATCCAGCAGGTAAGTCGGATCGGTGCCATATGGATATTCGGCGCCGAATTTCCATCCTGCAGGTAATTCGAATCGTGGATGAATGGAAATTCGGCGCCGAATTTCCATCCAGCAGGTAAGTCGGATCGGTGCCATATGGATATTCGGCGCCGAATTTCCATCCAGCAGGTAAGTCGGATCGGTGCCATATGGATATTCGGCGCCGAATTTCCATCCTGCAGGTAATTCGAATCATGGATGAATGGAAATTCGGCGCCGAATTTCCATCCAGCAGGTAAGTCGGATCGGTGCCATATGGATATTCGGCGCCGAATTTCCATCCTGCAGGTAATTCGAATCATGGATGAATGGAAATTCGGCGCCGAATTTCCATCCAGCAGGTAAGTCGGATCGGTGCCATATGGATATTCGGCGCCGAATTTCCATCCTGCAGGTAATTCGAATCCTGGATGAATGGAAATTCGGCGCCGAATTTCCATCCAGCAGGTAAGTCGGATCGGTGCCATATGGATATTCGGCGCCGAATTTCCATCCTGCAGGTAATTCGAATCATGGATGAATGGAAATTCGGCGCCGAATTTCCATCCAGCAGGTAAGTCGGATCGGTGCCATATGGATATTCGGCGCCGAATTTCCATCCAGCAGGTAATCGGATCGGTGCCATATGGATATTCGGCGCCGAATTCCATCCTGCAGGTAATTCGAATCGTGGATGAATGGAAATTCGGCGCCGAATTTCCATCCAGCAGGTAAGTCGGATCAGTGCCGTATGGATATTCGGCGCCGGATTTCCACTCGCCATTTATTTCTGAGCGAGGAATTACCTTCGTGCAGGTAATTCCCATATAAGAATTACCTTCGTGCAGGTAATTCGCATACAAGAATTACCTTTGTGCAGGTAATTTCCAGATGACAATTACCTTCCTGCAGGTAATTCCAATCGATGTTATTCCTCGTCCAGAATTACCTGCACAAAGGTAATTCTCATCTGGAAATTACCTGCATGAAGGTAATTCTTGTATGTGAATTACCTGCACGAAGGTAATTCTTATATGGGAATTACCTGCACGGAGGTAATTCCTCGCTCAGATAATAAATGGCGATCGAAATTCGGCGCCGAATATCCATATGGCACCGTCCGACTTACCTGCAGGATGGAAATTCGGCGCCAAATTACCTGCTTGAAGGAAATTGGCGAAACCGCCCTACCTGCGCGGATGGAAATTCGGCGCCGGATTTCCATCCGCGCGCATCCGAATTACCTGCTTGAAGGAAATTTGGCGCACCGCCCTACCTGCGCGGATGGAAATTCGGCGCCGGATTTCCATCCGCGCGCATCCGAATTACCTGCTTGAAGGAAATTTGGCGCACCGCCCTACCTGCGCGGATGGAAATTCGGCGCCGGATTTCCATCCGGGCGCATCCGAATTACCTGCGCGGATGGAAATTCGGCGCCGGATTTCCATCCGCGCGCATCCGAATTACCTGCGCGGATGGAAATTCGGCGCCGGATTTCCATCCGCGCGCATCCGAATTACCTGCTTGAAGGAAATTTGGCGAACCGCCCTACCTGCGCGGATGGAAATTCGGCGCCGGATTTCCATCCGCGCGCTTCCGAATTACCTGCGTGAGGGAAATTCCGGGACTGTTTTCGTCTATTTTCTTCCGACATGGAGGGCTTCATCCGACATTTAATTGCGCAGTTGGGCAATAAATGTCGACGGCCGTCGCTTATTATTCGGGCTGGCGACGCATGGCTTCCTGGACACGTACCCTAAATCTCATGCTATACTTGGCTTAACATGGTATTCCAGGCATGTACCCCAAAAAAGGAGATCTTTTTGGCTGGGACTTATGCCGCCTGAAGGGCGTGGCTCTCCTGAGAGAGACCTCAGATCCAGACCGCGGCGGAAGTTGAAAGCTCTGTACTACGGACGACGGCCAATCTCTCGCATGGCCAAACTGAAGCTCCAGCAGGAGATTCCAGTGTCTTGCTCACAACCTGCGCCAACTGAAGCCGAGTACTCTCAGGCAAGCCACTTCTGCTTTCGGTTTGTTCGATTTCTTTTTTGCTTTCGCTTCGTTACCTCGCTTTGTTTCTGCATCTTCATCCTGGCTTTGCTTTATGAGTGAACTTTAGATAGTTGACTGAACCTTAGATTGTTTGCAATGCGTGTGCAAATCCGGCAGCTCTGGAGAAGGCTGCTTGTGCATGTCATTCTTAGGCAATGGTTGCATTTGTTTTCATTGTTGTTGCATGGCTCTCCATACTTCCTAAACTTGTTATGTTTTCATTTTTGCTACATGATTGCTGCTATGGTGGTTGCGCTGCTGCTTTTTGCACCACTGTTGGTGTTCACGATTTTTGTCAATCACAGAGTGACGACGAGCCCGGCACGCTGGTGGTATCATCGACAGCTCCAACTCATCGCATGTTTGAATCGCCCAACTTGGGGCGAGAGGGCAAACTTAAATCTTTTGTTGGTGGACGGGAGGACTTGCAACGAGATTACGATAGAGTAGGCATTGGGGAGGTTGGTGCAGGCGGCATGGCAGGTGAAGGGCGTGAGGACATGAGGACAGCAGATCCGGCAATGGAGGTTGTTCATGCACATGCAGTAGGGCCCGCCCACGCAAAGAAAAAGAAGAAAGCTAAGCACATGCAATCCCCGGCGAGAGAGCAGTCACGGGCTGCGGAGGGGGGAGTGAGCAGTGCGCGCGAGGGTGTCAGTTCGCCTCAATCAAAGGTGGTCGTCCTGGAGGGCTCCCCTGTTGCTAGCCCTAGTAAGAAACAGAAAGCCCGTGAGAGGGCAAAAGAGAGGGCAAAAGAACAGACGAGACAGAATGCTAGCAAGGAGGAAAGACAAAAGGCAGCTGAAGAGGCCCGGGGTGCCCAAATGACAGATGCCAATGTAAGCGAGGGACACACAGAGACGGTGGATCCCTACAAGACACCACAGAGAGGCAGTAGCACACCGGTTAGACCATCGCGGGCAAGTGCAGCCCCCGCAATTACCCATACGGTGGAGAGTGGAGGAGAGGAAAGAACACCTGAAAGAGCACCGATTGTGCAAGTTCGAGGTGAAGCCAGGGAGAGGGCAGTAGAGACGACGAGAGTGCTGGAGGTGGTTTCGCAGGTGGCTGACCCTGTTGAGGAGGACGACATGGATGTTTCTGACCAGGATGACATTCTCCCGGACATCCCCAGGCCCCAAACCCGGAGCATACAGGCTGGATTTGGCGGTCTTGGTGGGCTGCCGGAAAACCCCTCTGCAGCAGACGTCATGTCTGAGGCGGATATGAAGTTGGCCGCTGCCAAGATGTTGGAGGCAACCCACAGCAACATTGGCAGGGTGCTGGGGGGCATGGTGTACCCGGCCAAGCTTCGAATTCCCCTTTGCCGCTTGGTGTCATTGCAGGTGGTGAGACCTGCCCTCCCAGGCGATATCGACAAGCTGAAATTCTCTTTCCGGGATGGATATCGAATGGGGTCTGCCGCCTTTTACGTTTCCATTGAGAACGACCACGGAGCTTCCCGTGCCCACACTTCCGATGAGGTGGACAAATGGGGTCCCCATTGGCAAACGCGAAATGAGGAGTTCGAGAGATCGATTGCTAGTGATCCTCTTTTCCAGCACATGTCCGGTAAGATGTTCTACGTGTGGGACGGCAATCATCGCCTCCTGGCATGGATGGAGCACATTGCCCAAGCCCACCCCAACGATCTCGATTGGCATTTCGCCGTCGATTGTGTTGTGCTGAAGGTTGCGGGGCCCAAAGATCGCAGTCTTCTCAAAGCTGCAATGGCCGACATCAACTCGTAAGCTACAACCCCTCTCGCTTTTGGACTTTGAATTTGGAAGTCATTTCATTGCGAATCCTCATATATGATGAAAATTCCCATTTCAGTATTGTTTGATGGAAATGTGGCACTGCAGGGTGACTGAGAATGCCTTCATTGCCACCAACTTGTCCCATATGCTCTTCCGAGTGAAGGATGTCGGGAGGCAGGGGGTGGAAGAGTTTGCCAATTCCCTCAGTGCCGACCTCCTGCGCAAGTCGGAGGCAAAGGCAGACAGAACCTGGTATAGGCTGAGCGTCGACGCCATGGTGGACTACATATTTCGGGTAAAGCTCCTGCAGTTTTGTTGAGCTAATTTGTCTCTCCTCCCCCAATAGAAGAAATTGTGTTGAGCAGGATCTCTAATCTTATGTGCTGCTTTTCGACAGACGAAAATACAGCAAGATTTGGCACATGCGCGGAGGTTCTACATGGAGTCAGAGGAGAAGAATCCAACCCTCCCGGAACTCGAATCGTATGTCAAAGCTGCGGAGGTGAGGGCCCGCATAAAGTACAAGTCGCGGATGGTAAAGTACGTGGCCATAGCTGATCCCGCCCTTGGTGCCGACTTTCTGGTGGAGGTGGGAAAGCACTACTCTCGCGCTCTGAAGCCCACGATGACATTGGAGAAGCTCCATCGTCTAGCCACATCCTGTGTGGATGCAACAGAAAAGGTGATACATTCTTAACCAAATTGTGGTGGCAACAACTCCTTTTTGTGGTGTTTGGCGCTTACGAATATGCTGGGTGGTTGGACAGACCCGGTGGCTCCAAATCTGGAATGGTTCCCAAAGTACCAGGGACATGTGGAGCTTCCCCAAACCGGACAAACTCTCTGACCCCACATTCGACATGTGGATGAACCGCATGACATGGTGGTTTCAGGTACTTCCCCACGCTTCGTTTGGGGCTTGTACTCTAGTAGGGGGTTGATTCATTGTATTTTTTGAGGAAAGCGATCTGATGGACAATCTCCACAGGTGACGACGAATGCGCAAGAGCAGCTGGACACACAAGCACATCAGTTCAAGATGGAGATATCTCCTGCAGCAGAGAGCCTGCGTGACTATGTGACGAGGTACTTTCTGCTCTACAAAACCAACCTATTCTTTCGGGAGATAGCAGATGCTCGCCGGAGCCACGAGTTCACCGACCAGCCGAACGCGGACAAAGCAGCAATGCGCCTTCTGTACAGGTACATACGCGCTGCCTTTCTTTCAAGTCCTGGCATTTCAGGATGTTAGAGGCCTAAGTGGTGTTAGGGAAAATGGCGCCGAATTTCCAGTCAGGGCTCCGAAAATGGCAAAGTCCCTAGACTGGCTGGCCCGGAACTGGAAATTCGGCGCCATTTTCCAGTTCCAGGCCCTATTGCCGTTCAGGGACTTAGCCATTTTCGGGCTAAGTCCCTAGTGTGGCTGGCCCGGAACTGGAAATTCGGCGCCGTTTTCCAGTTCTAGGCCCTATTGCCGTCCAGGGACTTAGCCATTTTCGGGCTAAGTCCCTAGACTGGCTGGCCATGAAGTGGAAATTCGGCGCCATATTCCAGTTCCAGGCCCTATTGCCGTCCAGGGACTTAGCCATTTTCGGTCTAAGTCCCTAGGGTGGCTGGCCCGGAACTGGAAATTCGGCGCCGTATTCCAGTTCTAGGCCCTATTGCCGTCCAGGGACTTAGCCATTTTCCGGCTAAGTCCCTAGACTGGCTGGCCCTGAAGTGGAAATTCGGCGCCATATTCCAGTTCCAGGCCCTATTGCCGTCCAGGGACTTAGCCATTTTAGGTCTAAGTCCCTAGGGTGGCTGGCCCGGAACTGGAAATTCGGCGCCGTATTCCAGTTCTAGGCCCTATTGCCGTCCAGGGACTTAGCCATTTTTTGTGTAAGTCCCTAGGGTGGCTGGCCCGGAAGTGGAAATTCGGCGCCGTTTTCCAGTTCCAGGCCGTATTGCCGTCCAGGGACTTAGCCATTTTCGGGCTAAGTCCCTACACTGGGTGGCCCTGAAGTGGAAATTCGGCGCCATATTCCAGTTGTAGGCCCTATTGCCGTTCAGGGAGTTAGCCATTTTCGGACCTCATTGGGTTTTTCATGAATGCAGGTACTGTAAGTTCTCGCTTTTGGAGAAAGGTCATCTGTCTTTCGAGCCACCATTCTTCCTGGCATGGAGGAACCCTGGGGCTGACTCCATGTACACTGACGATATTGTGAAGGAGTGGCATCTGGAACATTTGCGTGATTGCCCTTGGTATGTGGACCTTCCGCCCGGCTCGCTCGACCCATCCGAGTTTCAATTGAAGCTGGATGCTGAATTCCGACGAAACCGGGCTCCGCTGCCTCCGTTGGGTGCAAAAGAGGCAAAAGCGCTTGCGAACTCCAGGAAAGCGGCAGAGCTTGCTCAGGCAGGAATTCAAGAGAAATTGCATGAGAAGAGTAAAGGTCAAAGGAAAAGGACAAGGAAACAGGTGACTGCAGTAACACCCAAAAAGAAGAAAACCATCGGGGCATCGGAGGAGGCGCAGGAGGGGACCCAAGAGAGTGACTCCGACGCCGATTTTGTTCAAGGTCCTGCGACTGCTGTTGCTCCTACCCAGTCACCGGTCGTCCGGGTTCCCAAGTCAGTTCGGAGTGGGACTGGCTCTGCCAAGAAGTTGGCATTTGAGGGCGAGCCTACACGGCGGTATTCGGCGGTGACGTTTACGCACAGGCCAAAGCTAGAACCTCCAACCATCATCCAATGCGTCAATGAGAGCTTCCTTGACGCTCTCGCTGCCAGGACGAAGAAGGTGGCACACAACAAGTCTCTGGCAGACGTTCAGCCGCTGCAAGTTCCGAGTTGTGGAGGGCAGTATCTGGCTCGAAGGCGAACACATGCCTGTCGGACAACGTCCCTGCCCACATTGAAGCACCTGAGGAACAAAGCGGGCGGTTAATAGCTTGCGGCATGCAATTGCAATGGGGCCAGGGGACAAACTGAGCACGTGAAGGCTTACCCGTGCCGCATGTGAGGTCCAGAATCCGCCCTTGGACATCCGAGCACGTCTCCATGAGGGTTTGGATGAAAGCAGGGCTTCAGGTCCGGCTGTACCGCCACGGTTTGCCTGTCTTTGTGTCCTTCGGCATACTAGAGTGGGGCACATAGTTGTAGAGGACATCGTAGGTTACAGGGTCCACAGCGGCATCAACAAGACGACCGTCGTTGCGGAATTTGAACGTAGACCCTCTCTTCACAAAGCAATATGCCTCAAACACCAATGTCTGCACATCCAACAAAGAAGGGATCAATTCCAGGGTCTACTTAACATACACCACAATATGAAGTGAATGCAATAGATTGATAACTTACACTTTGGCCCTCTGTTCGCAACCCCTGCGTACTGATGCAGAACCATTTTCTGAGGAGGACCGGGGTGACACTTTTCGGTGTCCACCTTGCCACCGCATTCTCTGTGGTCTTCCCTCTCGTGGCAAGGACAACCACACATCCACCGTCATCCAGAAGCATCCCCGCCAGCCCAAACCCGGCTTTCCAGTAGTCCTCAGTAAACCTGTTCCAGGTGGGCACACCATCCAGGCCCTCCAGCAGCTCCCCATCTGGAATGTCGAGGAGAATCATGTCGCAAGCTCTCTCCACCTCAACCCCCCCCGAGTGCTCTTGCAATTCGTGCTCACAGCCGTGAAGAATTCCATCATGGCTTCAAAACCAGGGGTGTCTTTAGGCTCTGTACCGGCAGCCCTCTTCTTGGCTTTTCCCTTAAGTGAACAAGGAAACAATCTCATCTTGGCATCATCGCCATTCTCATTGTTCACTATACACATGTGCTCAAATTGGCTAATGTGTACATCAGGATCCCTTTTTCCTGAATATATTGGAAAAGGTGGTTTTGCCCGTGTTGGTTGTAATGCCATCTGTGGCCCTACCTTCTGCCCACTGACAGATGCTGGCCCCCTTGCTGGTGCTGGTCCTTGAGGACCTGTTGTTGTTGTGGTGGATCTTCCACCAAGTGGTGGCCCCTGAGCACTCCCTGCTACTGGCCCCACTATATTCAAAGTATTCCCAGCTCCAGTTGCACTACTTCCCACACTCCTTGTCCCCCCAGAGCCAGATCCAGGCTACCCGCCTGATCCCCCTGAGCCGACACCTTCGTTGGCCTGTGATCCAAGTGCTCCACTTGATCCAGGTCCAACGGGTTGGGATGTCCTGGTCGTAGTCTCAACCTCAGCTGTTGGGTCTACTTCTCCATACTCTTCCTCTTCCAATTTCTTCTCTCTGTTTTCATCCTCCAAGTTCTGCCCTTGGGTTTCTTCTTCATTCATGTAACTCAACTGCAATGGTGTTGGAGAGTCTGAACTCTCCGTTGGCTCTGCCACATCCTCTCCTCCTTCTTCACCTTCCGTTTCAGAAACTGGAGTTCCTGCTTGTGGTGTTCCATGCCAATCTTATCAAAGATTTCTGTCAAATCTTTTATCCAAGGATGTACCTCAGATCTTTCACCTCGTCGTTGATCTTTTTTCCGTACCAATTCCCTTAATCTTTCTTGCAAAGAAAAAGATTCCGGTATGGGTGATGTACTCTCTGATCTTAATGGTGTGAGAGGTCCAGATGATTCCCCTATGTCTATTCCTCTCTCCCAAAGATATGGATAATTAGCTTTCAGATAACTTTCTCTTTTTACTGAATATCTCTGGAGTCTAGCTTCTCTTTCATCACTCATGTCCCATGTCTTTCATTTCTTTTAATGTGGCAATAACCAAAACTCTCTTCTGTAATATCTCTCGTATATGCTTGGGTTTCTTTCAAGCTTCAATGCACCCTTGGCTATACTAGAAGTCTCCGATACCATATAGCCATATGGCAAACAAGTCTGGAAAGCTGTTCTTGGTGTGAGTTTGATCCACATAATATCCTTTGGAATCCAATTCTTTACCAGTACAAGCTCTTCATGCATATGAGTATAAACATTCACCTTCCTTTCCTCCGAGCCTTCAAACTCTACTCGCTTAATGGATAGCAATGCTATCACATAAACCAGTGTTGGTAACCAACGTGCTCTTCCTCTACAAGCCACTTGATAAATCTTTATCACCCCTTTTTCCAGACCGCACTGAGGGTCAACATCATGCACTCTCTTAAGAATGTTTTCTTTACAACCGTCTGGCAATTCCAAGAACCTCTGAAAGAATTGTTTGGACAATCTTTCCTTCTCAGTTTTACAGGGAATTTGATTCACATCAAATTCTTTAATTCTCCAACCACCATGATCCCACCAGATGCCTGTCATATCTGGCTGTTCATGACCCAGCTCCCCAGTATGGTCGCCAAATGTCGAGCGGCTTATACTCACCCATCCCTTTGCTATCTAAGGTGGAAACTCCAAGATAGAAGAGTTGGATATTTCTAAGTACTGAGCCCGCTCAGTACAATCAGTCATGATCTATAGCTAGTGAATCATGGTTGTGCTTCCCATTTGTATTCCTTCTTGCCTTCATGTTATCAATTCACCTTATCTGATACTGAAGCATCAGATTGCTTCATTATCTACTTAATTCCAATTAATCATGCATTCATTTCACAGCTTCACTCATGTCTCTCTACACAGTGTGCTTGTATCGAATAAGTATCAGATTATGATTTATCAGGTATCAGGCCAATGCCAGGGTGACTCTAATCTGCCCTACAGTTTCACTACAGCTTTGCATATAACAAGCATCTACTGTTCATCTCTCCTCCTTCTCCGTGCTCTCGTTCTTGCTCTCCGCCTGATCTCCTCTCATACATGACCAAGAAGCGCTCCCCGTGAAGTGTCTCCTCTTTCCGTTGCCATTCCCCTTATCTCGACCGCAAGCTGTTCTAACCACCTAACTAATTAACCGTCATCCCTATAGTAATACGTTCCTTCTGCAGATGTCGTTTCCTCACAGTCGTTCCCTGCCAATGATAACTGTTCCCAATGTACTGTGATAGGCTGTGTCAAGCTGTGCCAAGCTGTGACTGGCTGTGTAAGGCTGTGTCGGGCTGTGACTGGCTATGTCGGCTGTGTCGAGCTGTGCGAAGCTGTGGCGGCTGTGACTGGCTGTGACGGGCTGTGCGAAGCTGTGGCGGGCTGTGATTGGCTGTGATTGGCTGTGACTGGCTGTGACGGGCTGTGTCGGCTGTGTCGGACTGTGTCGGGCTGTGTTGGCTGTGACTGGCTGTTACTGGCTGTGTTGGCTGTGTAACCCCCCCTAAAGCCTGCTGCTGCCACCTGTAAGGCTCCTGTTGGTCTCAGTCTGCGCAAAAATTAAGGGTACCCCACAGAACCCGTAAAAGCGTCTAAGTCCCAAGCAGCCCTCTAACAGGAACTATAGCACAACTGAAAGAGAAGCACTGGCAATGATTTATGCAGTCAAGAAATTCAGGCATTACCTATTGGGAAGAAAGTTTATGTTTTACGTGGATCACCAAGCTCTGATATATCTGGTGAACAAACCTTTGATAAGTGGAAGGATAGCAAGGTGGTTAATAATTTTGCACGAGTTTGAGTTCGAAGTTGTTTACAAGCCTGGCCATTTGCATCTTGTGGCAGATCACTTGTCACGCCTTTCAACAGGAGAGCCCGCCACAGGAGTAGACGACCAATTACCCGATGCAAGTTTATTTGTAGTGGAGGTGCAGGGAAGTGCAGATGACTGGTTAGATTGGCAGTGACCAATCAGATACTACCTTACTCATGGTCAGCGCCCACCTAGTTATGGAAAGGAGCAGAGGAAGAGAATCGCTATCAAGGCTTTACCATATACTATGGTAGGGGGCAGAATGTATAAGCAAGGACCTGATGGAGTACTTAAACGATGCTTGTACCACCATGAAGTAAATAAAGTTTTGGAGGAAGTTCATAAAGGAGTGGCTGGAGGTCATTTTGGAGAAGAGACTACTTGCAGGT
Organism: Takakia lepidozioides; assembly: GCA_030704615.1. Taxonomy (NCBI): domain Eukaryota; kingdom Viridiplantae; phylum Streptophyta; class Takakiopsida; order Takakiales; family Takakiaceae; genus Takakia; species Takakia lepidozioides. The sequence goes on along the minus strand of CM060731.1, from coordinate 84,969,945 downwards.
TACTAGTGGCCTACTTTGTCTATTCCTCTCTCCCAAAGATATGGATAATTAGCTTTCAGATAACTTTCTCTTTTTGCTGAATATCTCTGGAGTCTAGCTTCTCTTTCATCATTCCCAGCTTGCAATGTCAATCTTCCATTCCATCCTGGGCAACCAGCCTATGTTCTAAGCACCAATCACCCAAACACAATTTACATTGTTTACAACCCCGGATGCGAATGGGCTTCTTGCACTTGCCCATGGGCAATGAAGGGCAATTTGTGCAAGCATCCAGTCCGAGTCCTGAAGTTGCTTCATCCACACGTGCAGGATGGACTCATAGTGCGCGCTTGTGGCACGGCGCTGGGAACCATTCATGGAGGATTGCTTAATGTGTTTAGGATTCATGCAAGTATCGGCGACGAAAAGGGTTTGGGAAATGCAACAGAGGGCCCTTCCACAAATGACTTCCCCTATGATGCGGAGCCTGTCCTCGTACCATCCTCCATAGATGAAGAATTTGCAGACATACTTCACATTGTTGGGGACGACAAATACCTGCAGAAACATGTTTTGTCTTTTCTTCGTATCTGTAGGGGGCAGCTTGTTGATATTCTCGCCAAGAGTGCTGCAGGAATGCTGCACCTTGCGGCATCAAAGAGCTTCCATCCTGTAAATGACAACAACAATATGTCGCTGAAAAGGAAACGGGATTTCGTTGAGGCATGGAAAACGCGACCCAGGGTCTTACGCAAAACATGGAAGAGGGTTGGTGCCCCAACACCTGCAGCACACATATACTCCACAATCCGGAGAGTCGCAAACCGTATACCAGATTTAAAGTAGAGTAGGAAATGTAAGAAATGGTACAGTATCATTCTCCCCATGAAATAAAATTTCGGCGGTACGATTGCATGTGTACCAGACGTCCAACCTGCCTGCCAACCAGCCTGGTAAACCAGTCTTCTGGCGTCTGAACCAGTCTGCTCAATCAGTCTTCTACCGTCTGATCCAGTCTGCTCAACCAGTCTTCTGGTGTCTGAACCAGTCTGCTCAACCACTCTTCTGGTATCTGAACCAGTCTGCCGTACCAGGCTGGGACTCAGTCTTCAAACAGTCTGATGTGCCAGCCTTCTCTTGAGCAGACCAGTCTCCCGGTTTTGAATGTGCCTGCACCTGGCTGACCAGTGAGCCTCATGTGGTCTGCCCATCAGACTGGCCATTCTCAGCACGGTGGACTCTCATTACTCTGCTGACCAGACTTGGCAGTCTACTGGCCAATGCCATCCGCCTGTCCTATACCACTCTGGCGACTCTCGACAGTCTGCTCACCAGTGCAGACTCATGGTTCCCAATCGCATCTGCCAGTCTGCCGGACTGGTCCCAACTCCTCAGTCTGTCGGACTCTCGTCAGTCTGGCGACATTGCCATCTATCTGCTCACAAGCCTAGGCATACCCTCTTCCCGTACTCTGGCAGTCTGCTGACTCTCGGCTGTTTGCTGACCAGTGGACTCCATTGGTATGTTAAACAAAATGATTGTGTGTGCAGAGGTAAGTCCGCTTAACCACATGCAGTGAATTGGTCACAAATCTACAACGACTACTCCACACTGCACTCATATGCGACCAATAGGATGTGTATACAAAGTCATATTTTATTTCGTTGTAAATGCTCAAAAGCATGCTTACATGATAAATGCGTCCTATGATGCACCTCTAATCTCGGGCCCAAATGGATATCTATGAGGATACTGCTTTCTCAGCAGCACTCAAACCAGTCAAGATGTACTTAAGACACTGCATCCGTTGGCCAAGTGCAAACTTGAACGTAAACCAGTGTTTCGTGAAAGATACTCCTCTCTCTGCCCTTTTAGAAGAGGTTTGAGTATGCCCAGTTTGTAGCCATTCATAATATCCTTGGATGAAGGACATGACGTAAAACCCGCATTCCCAGCTGAATGGCTGTTGGGGCACTTCAGGCTGGTTGAACTGAAATGCCCTAACCTCCTCCCAACCCGGTGAATCAACACTGTAGCCTAAACACTCTGCATGCAGCTTCCGTATCCATGACAAAACATATGGGCAACCATGGAAAGACTCGATGGAGTTCATGTGAGTGTAGCAGCCTTTCCACACGTCGATGACAACAACACTCCAGTGCGCCCTGCAAGACGAATCTCATGAGTCTCACGGCAACAGTCCACTCAGCAAACCACTCCAATTGCCTCTCTAGCAGATTCTATAGACTCCCACACTGCACGGGTCCCACTACACTCAGCCGACTCGGCAGAGTCGCAACTCAGCAGACTCAGAAGACTCATCACCCAACAGACTCGGCATAATGAGCAGACTCAGCAGACTCAGGCAGATTGAGCAGAATCAGGGCTGAGTGGGCAGACCGAGCAGACTGTCCTCATTCAAAAGACAGAACAGACTGGGTATGCGAGATCTTACTCCTCCACAATTGGCTGCAACGACATCTACAAACTATCATTGCGCTAGTCAGATTAGTAGTAGATATGCACCTTGGTATTCAAGAAACCATGGGTCTGAGAAGGTTACATTAATTAATCATATTTTATAAACAGTATACTCATTATATAAATACTGGTATCCTTGTGAAACCTCTCGACACTCTGGTGAGGTGGAAAGTATCGATCAAAGAGGTTAATATCACACAGATTTCACATTTTTTGCAGCGAACACACCTATTTCCGACGAAGGTTATGAGTGGCTTTAGGCAAATACAAATATTTATATATATTCACAGAATATAAGCTGTCATTGACGATACTATTGCGATATTATTCTAGCGACGACCGAAGGTCGAGAGCTAGTTTAGCGTAGAGCAGGAATAGGGTACCATAGTGCCACGTCATCATCGCCATGTTTCGTACGTCGTCAATTTCTTTCTATTTGCCCGGATTGCCCGAAAAATCCGAAAATAACTTCTTGAACGGTACTTCGTCGAGACTGACCCTTTTCCTCCCTGCTTCTGTTTGATGTTCAAAGGAGAGAGAGAGAGAGAGCGCAATGGCTACATAGGTTGATAAGGCCTGGCATTTAGAACAGGTTTAGCTAGGTTTGGCTTGCCGAGACGATCTATAATATACAGCCATGAAGTGTCAAGAAGGGTTAGAAAGAGCTCGACTGTGCGGAGGGCATTTCTTTAAACGGCGCATCCAGGAGAGCGTTCTCCAGAGGAAAAAAGGTGAGCATATTTATCCTTCACAATAGTGGGACAACCTACATAGCAAGGTGTGGGCTTTCTTCTTACATGATGTGAAGAAGATTTTCTGTTCTGCAAAAGTGGCTGTCCCTGTCTGTATCATAGGTTGTTGTTCCTAAACAGGCCATGAAATTGCATTGCGCAAGGGTTTTTCTTGGTGTTTACAAGGTACTTGGGAGGGTCTTCTTGGTTTTGGGAGGCCGTCTTGAAACTATGGCTGCTCAGCAGCTCCGTGGTGGTTCTCACAGACCCACCCAAGATCATCGGACTACACACCTAAACAGCGCACACTAGAGGTTATTTGGATTCGGGGTTGGTTGAATCCTCCATCGTATCACCTTTATATGTGTTCTCTCCGCATGCAGCCACTCTGGCCTAAGGAAATCAAGATCCTGGCAACAGACATGGCTTTGGACCCCACAGCCTCCAGGTCAGAATTATCCAGCAGGGTCAAGACTTGCGGACTCAGAATCAGATCCCTGAAAACCGCTTCTTCCGCCAGGACTTAACCTGTTTGACAGGGCAATCCTGCTTCCAAGATAGAGTCGATTAACTTAGGGTATGTCCATGATGGGGTGGAGGGGGGAAGGGGTGAAGCCCAACCACATCACGTTCGTTTGCGTCTGCAATGTGTGTGCAAGTCTGGCAGCCCTGGAAAAGGGCAAAGGGGCCCATGGCGACATCGTCAAAGCTGGAATTGTACCAGATGTCATTCGGAACAATGCCCTGGTGGATCTCTTGCATAGGTGCAAGATGAAAGGCAAACACTCAACACCCTTGTCAACATGTATGTTAAGTGCGGGAGGATCATGGATGCTCGCCAAGTGTTCAACGGAATGCCTCAACCATCTTTGATCACTTGGAATATTATGTTGGTGGGGTTTACCAAGCATGGGTGTGGTACGAATGCTTTGGAGACCTATGAGCAAATGATGGTGGAAGGGGTGAAGCCCGACCACATCACATATGTGCATTTGCAAGCCTGGCAGCCCTGGAAAAGGGCAAAGAGGTGCATGGTTGTATCGCAAAAGCTGGAATTGTACCAGATGTGATTCTGAACGATATCCTCGTGGGCATGTATGCAAAATGTGGGTGCATTGAGGATGCGGAGGGAGTGTTTGACAGTATGGCTGAACGAGATTTGGTGTCGTGGAGTGCGATGATTGCAGGATATGCACAGCAAGGGCGCGGGATGGAGGCTTTGGAGACCTATGAGCAAATGATGGGGTAAGAGGTGCAGCCCGACCACATCACGTTTGTTTCCGTTTGCAATGCCTGTGCAAGCCTGGCAGCCCTGGAAAAGGGAAAAGAGGTCCATGGTGACGAAATGTGGTGTCGTGGAACGCGATGTTCGCAGGATATGCCCAGCATGGTGTCATAGGGAAGTCCTACAACTATTCGAGGGAATGCAAAATAATGGCTTGAAGCCGGACAGTATCACCTTTATATGTGTTCTCTCTGCATGCAGCCACTCTGGCCTACTGAATGAAGGAAATCAAGATCATGGTGTCACTCCGACAGTGAAGCACTTTGGGTGTATGGTGGACCTTCTTGGACGTGCGGGACAACTAGATGAGGCAGTGGATCTGATTAATAAGATGCCAATCAATCCAGACGTTGTGGTGTGGAAGGCCTTGCTTGGTGCCTGCAGAATCCATGACAATGTGGAGATGGGTAAACGTGCGGCAACATCTATCCTCAAATGGGATGAACACTAGGATGTCGCGACTTATGTGTTGCTATCAACCATCTATGCTGCAGCTGGTAATTGGGATAATACTGCAAAGGTGAGAAGAATGATGAAGGTTAGAGGAGTTAGAAAGGAGCCAGGTCGCTGTAGATGTCATCCCAGAATTAAGGAAATCCATGCTGAGTTGAGTCTGGGCAGATGAAAGGAGGCGGGGTATGTGCCTGACACGCTCTTTGTATTGCATGATGTGGGAGAGGAGGAAAAGGAATTTTCTGTTTGCCACCACAGTGAGAAGTTGGCTATTGGTTTTGTGTCTGGAGAGGAAAATAGTGGATCTGCCAACATCCAGTCCAACAGGTGAAGTCCTGGCAGAACGGGAAGAGGAGATTTCAAGTGCCTGAATATTAGGCAAGAGGAACTGACCCTACTAAGATGAAGTTGACTTGAAAGTTAACTTGGAAAGCTGACGTGTCCAAGGCCATGTTGGAAGAATGCAGAATGTCCAAACAACAGTTAGGCATAAAACCCTGAACTCATTTCCGGTTTGTAACCTGGATGAGTGAAGGGCAGCCTTGACACTACTGTAATTTTAACTCAAGATGAGGTTCAGCCTCGAGACTTTCAAAGTTGGTAAACAGAGGTACAGGCGTATGAGCAAATGATGCGCGAAGGGGTGAAGCCTAACCACATCGCGTTCGGTTGCATTTGCAATGTGTATGCAAGCCTGGGAGCCCTGGAAAAGGGGAAAGAGGTCCATGATGACCTCGTCAAAGCTGGAATTGTAGCAGATGTCATTCTGAACACTGCCCTGGTGGACAATATGTATGCCAAATGTGGGTGCATTAAAGATGCAAAGGCAGTTTTCAACAATATGCAGGCTGAATGACATCGTCAGAGCTAGAATCGTACCAGATGTGATCCTGAACAATACCTTGGTGGACATGTATGCCAAATGTGGGAGCATCGAGCATGCAAAGGGGAGTGTTCGACCATATGGCTGAATGAAATGTGGTGTCGTGGAACACGATGTTGCAGAATATGCACAGCAGGGGCGCGGGATGGTGGCTTTGGAGACGTATGAGCAAATGATGTGCGAAGGAGTGAAGCCCGACCACATCACGTTTGTGCATTTGCAATTTGTGCGTCTGTATGTTGCCACTGCCGTTAAACTGTCTTGATGGTTTTATCATAGCTCGTTTGCTCATGTGTATGAACGTCTCATAAGCGTGAGATAAACTTCAAGTAAAACTTCTTTAGCAGAATGGGTGCAAAAGCTGGAATTGTATTAGATGTCATTGTGAACCCTAGAAAAGGGTAAAGAGGTCCATGGTGACAATGGCAAAACTGGAATTGTACCAGATGTCATTCTGAACTCTGCCCTGGTCGACATGTATGCCAAATGTGGGTGCTTTGAGGATGCAAAGCAAAGAACTTATGTGTACTTTGCGAAGGGGTGAAGCCCAACCACATCACCTTAGTTTGTGTTTGCATTGCGTGTGCACGTTTGGGAGCCCTGGAAAAGGGGAAAGAGGTCCATGATGACATCGTCAAAGCTGGAATTGTACCCGATGTTATTATGAACAATGCCCTCATGGACATGTATGCCAAATGTGAGAGCATCAAGGATGCAAAGGCAGTGTTCAACAATATCGTTGAATGAAATGTGGTGTCGTGGAATGCGATGCTTGCAGGGTATGCACAACAGGGGCGTGGGATGGAGGCTTTGGAGACCTATGAGCAAATGATGGGGGAAGGGGTGAAGCCCAACCACATCACGTCTGTGTGTTTGCAAGCCTGGCAGCCTTGGAAATGAGCAAAGGGGTGCATGGTTGCATCACAAAAGCAGGAGTTGGTGAGAAGAATGATGAAGGTTAGAGGGGTTAGAAAGGAGCCAAGTCGCTGCTGCATTGAGATTTGCAACAAGGGTGCACACCTTCGCTGTAGATGACAGGTTGCATCCCAGAATTAAGGAAATCCATGCTGAGCTGAGAAGATTGTCTGGGCAGATGAAGTGTCTTCAAAACATTTCACCCTGTTTTCCCCTCTTATCGAAATCGTCCTGAAATTTTCATATTTCTGCAAGTTACTGGTTGAGTGAATGGGTTATGCCTGGTAGGTGAACCTCATGTGTATTCTGATGCTTGTGCCAGTCTTTTAGCACTGAAAAAGTGGAAATGGATCTGTATGTATTTGTAAGCCTATACGTTCTGATGTGGGATTTTCTGGTTTTATGACAGGAACAAAACAATTGTGAGCAGGAAATGAAGGGCCATCTCCTATTGGAATTCCTCAATCAGCATAGCTGGGCCTGAATCAAACATTAATGGACTATGCCTTTCGTCTTCACTAGGTGTTGCTGCCAAAAAAGTCGTGACGGGACAAACCATCAATGCGATAGCTTTGAAGCTATGGAGGAACTAACAGACTATACGCTCGCAATATTACTTACGCAGTGGCATAGGGACGAAAGAACAGAACGGATTTTTTCTCTTGATCGATGCTTGCAAGCCCCACAGGCTTACAAGAAATTACCCATAGCTTTTTGTGGCAACCATACGTTTATGCTTTGTGCACTACAGGCATTTCTTCAATTGTTACAGCCAAAACATTTCTGTGGGTCTAGAATGAAAAAAGTGAGAGGAATGGAAGAAATCAGGGTGAAGAGCACCACAATCCTGCAGAAACAAACGATTGCTACTCCAAAGGCGGTGAAGTTACTGAAAGAGCTGCGATTGGAATGATTGCAAAGCAAAGATTGGACATTGCACCATAGACAATACATGTTACAATTCTTGCAAAACTTTGAGCCAAGGACAGGAGCAACAACGGTGAAGGGAGTTGAATTACTAATTACTCCCCTATACCTACAGCAATTGTTTCGATTGCCAGCAGGGCAGGTGCATGTGGAGGAGCACAGGGCAAGACTGCAAATAGGGGACTTATTCCAAGAAGGGAGTTTCTTTAAAACTCAGGGTTATGCTTGTACCAAGGCCGTGTACCCAGGGCTAAGAGAGGTAGGCCAGGTATTGAACGTTCTGTTTGCCATGAAACAGAACCAACAATATTTGAGCAGATCCTTCACAGAAGAAATACTCAAAGCCCTGAGAGGAGAAGAGGTAGAATGGGCGGACATAATGTACAACGCACTGGTAGAGGAGATGAAAAGATTACAGGGTACTGCCGCAAAGTCTCCTATCATAGTGTCTGGCCCAATTATTGCTCAAATAATTCTTGATTCTGGCATACTTGATGCGCGAGAAAGAAATGAGATGGGAGTGTTTGAGCCAGAAACCACTGCAATGGAAGAGCAAGGCTCTTCACACAGTGAGGGTGGACTGGCAGGGCAACCCGAGACCAAGAGACAGAGACGGGGAAAGACTGTAGTGGCGGATCCACTGGCTTCACGGAATCCGCATGATAATGTTTCCCAAGCTCTTGTGCAGGAAGGAGCGTAGCTACGGCGTGAGCCCAGCCCCGTGAGCCTGGGAGCTGAGCTCACGTTCAAGCTACAAAGTGTGAGCTGAGCTCACGCTTCAGGGAAGCGTGAGCGGCACGAATCTGCTGGAGAAGAAGGTCCTATAGGCGAGGATTGCAGGAAGAGGGCCTATTACCGTGGACAAAACAAAGGGGGCCAACACACACCATGTGTGCAATGCCCGCTCAAAAACAGAAATATGAAAACATGGCAGATTTGAGCTCAGAATGATTGTCACAGTTTATTTCAATTCACAGATAGACGCTTACAATGAATTGCATGTGCATTTGCCCTGGTTCCGTAAACGAAATCCATATGTTTGTCAGAAATGCAAAGTCTTCACACGGCAACCTGCAAACCAGCATGGGCAGCGGGCATGGCTCGTATGTGTTCAAAGAGAAGTTGGCAGAGCTCCACACGAGGTGTCCCGCTGTAGAAGGGTGTTCACTTCTCCATAGCCTAGTGTGGCTTGGTGGATGAATTGGTCTCTCTTACCGTCGCAACACATAATCACAAGGTATATGTAATATTGATGCTTGCAGGGGACCCACTTCCCCCTCATGCCGAGAGCGCCCTCACGCATCGTTACAAAGTCCGGACAAGTGCACGAAGGGAAATTCCCGACGGTAACCTGATATTTTTTGCCATGAAGAACTGACCCAATTGACAGCACTGTGTAAATCCGTCCATACCCCGGAGAAGGGACTTCGGTGATACGAGACACCCGAGCCTGCAAAATTCTAGCAGATTCCATCTTGCATTCGTGATCTGCACCCGAAGTGAAACGGCGCACTGTTTTTCCATCTCTTTTTGTTGGGTGGGAGTCGGCACAGGGTGGCGGCATTGCCGGAGCATGTGGCACATCTGTGCCGACAGTGCATGAGGGCACCACCCGGGACCGTGCAAGACAGAACCCTCCCTCCTCCAGCATGCTTATCTCGGTTGATGACAGCGACGTCCCAATTTGCACAGGCCAAATTGCGGGGGGAGGGGGTTTCATTATCACCGAAGGACGAACTGTTCCCTTCACGCATCGTGCCATATCGTCTGGGCAGAACCAAAATTTGTGGTCCTTTGACTCCCCACTATGATAAGGTCGGAACAACCCTGTGAATGTTGGAGCTGGAGTCCCCCTGGAGCCTTTGCATATCTTTGATTTGCATTTCTTGAATGAGGGGGTCCGAATTGCCATGCAAGCCACTCTAGATCTTGGTGGGGTGTGTTCTATATGCCACTCACTATCAATGCAATCGGATTCCTGCACCATGGCCACCGCCTCCTCCAATGGGATTCCCTCTGCTGTGCTTGTATGTTCTGCACGTGCTCCACTGGAGGAGGACCCACCTAGGAAGGGGCGGGCACACGACTCAGTCTGCAGTGGAGACACCTTTGGCACAGAGAAATTGACCCTGTCTGGACGATGGGAATCTCCATCTGACCCTGGAAGAGTGTTCAATTTCCTTTTGCATGATCCAAATCTTTCCTCGCCTTCCAAATGGGGGATCCTGGATTGTAGAGCGGACCCTTCAGTGCATCTGTTTAGAGCTCTGGCCATCTTTGACGGGACTCCGGACCTACTCGCAGCCCTTAGCATCAACAAAGTCGTATCAGGGTCCTTGCCTCCACCCCGTCCCATCAGAAAATTGCGGTACCTGGTTTGTTGTGTAAGTGCACGCACCATGTCATCAGCAGTGGCCACATATAAGTCACGACCTGCTTTGGTAGACTGCTGCATCCAGGCGTTGTGAACAGTCTCCGCCAAATTACAGGATGGCATGTCGGCCAAGTCCTCCAAGGACATGTCCTGCAGGAGGCATTGCATGGATATGTCAGGAACAAAAACAAATGGTAGAGGTTCTTCAAGTGACAATCGAAGAACCCCAAATGAATAGGCACGATGCAAAATTTCTATTTTTGGGATTGAAGAGGCTTACCGTTGTCATGAAAGCTCCCCACTGTCTGTACTGAAGTGCCAGAAAACCAACCAGTTCTCCAACTCCTTTACGTGGGTACCTGTTGCAGCACCAGAGGAGAACCACCAAGCCCGGATTGCCTGGTAAGTGCTCTCAGCTTCTCCCATTGAGGTGGCATTCTTGTACTTGAGACAGAGCCTTCTGTGCTCCAACTGCAGGTCAGGGCGAATGCAGCGCTTGTATGACGTGCCAGAGATTGAGTCCAATGGAAGAGGCATGTGCGCTCCCTATTTTCCATTGGGACCTTAGGATCCCCCGAACCAAACATGCGTCGCACTGCATTGAAATTTGCCTGTGCACTATCAGCCATGAAGCCCGCAAAATTTGTGTTTTGTATTCCATTGCGCTGCATGACGGCCAAGAGCGAATTCCACATGAGCATTTGGGATTCAGTGTCCTCCGACTGCATATCACAAATTGCTATGGAGAGCACACACTGGTACGCCGGATCATACACATGGCACGCCATGGTTGTCCAACCCTTCACCCGTTTGCAGTGATCAAACATTAACCAACATTTAGCCAAATCTCCTCCTGGTTGCATACGGCGGACAATGCTCACACCACTGCCTTCGCCCACAGCGGACATCTTGAACAAATACACCTTGGACGAACCCTGGCCAGGGAAGATACTGTTTTAAATGAATTCATAGCGACTCCTCCGTTTCAGGTCCATAATGTTGTCCATGAATCCAGCAGTGCCTGTGCCCATTCTGAGTGCATTCACCTGGTTTCGAATATTGGGAGAGCTCAACACGGAGAAATGGTCCATGACTGCATTAAGCGAATCTGCATCCAGCATAAGTTCTGTCGCATCCCCTTCACCTAGTATGTGTTTCTCCAGGAATGCCTTGCTAGCTGCAAGCGCTATAGCAGAAGGTTTTGCACAAGGGGCATTGTGGAACTCCTGCTTCAGCAGATTTCTAGCGATGTCCATGCTATCCCTGCAACTTCCTTTGGACACAGGATGCTCGTGTGCACCCATATGAATGCAGGCACGAGTCATTGTCTTGCATTGGTGTGCCACCTGATACATACGAGCGTGGCACACAGAAACACAGGACGGGGAAAGTTTGCAGAACCTGCACACGAAAGTATTGGTCCTGGGAGGGGCAAGCCCTGGGGTGAAAGGATTCAGGGGCACACCTTCCCACTCACTTTCATTTGGTTGAGCGCTGTTTCTCAGGCGAGGGCAAGAAATATTCTGGCACTTACAATGCCCAACGCAGACTGACCTCCGAAATTTCAAGCCAATGTCGTTATGGATGTTCGACGTTTTTGTCCTGCACCAAGGATGTCCGTCATGTTTCTTGTCCATGCCCTGTAAAAGCCCAGCCAGTCCAGTGGAAGAGGTGGGAGGGTTGAGCTCAAACAGGATGTCCCCATCAAACTGTGCTGGCACGTATTGAACCCGTTGCACAGGAATGGACTCCCAGTCAACAAAGCGCAGCTCGCTCTTGCACCCAGGCACACCTGCGAGGGCTTTCAATTTTGGAATGACACTCGTTATCTCTTGCAATTCGTCATCATCCAATGACGGAGTCTGCACTGGCGGAGGAATCTCAGAAACATCCTCCGAGGATGAGTCTGAAAGAGTCACGAAGGTAGTGGATGTACTCACCTCTTGTTTCACAGGAACTGTGCCCTTCTGTTGCACGACCGATGCTGCAGTGCCAGGGGTAACGACCGATCCTGCTAATTGTCTTCTCTCTTTTCCAAGGACACGGTATGTGCCTGGAAGGACTCTCCACTTCCTTCCACACTTGCCAACCAATGGTTCTCCAAGTGCCCAGAATCCAAATTCCCATCCTCGTCATACACCTCTTTTTGAACAAGGAGAGAACCCAACTCCAGCGGGAACACTGTAACCAGCTCATCCTCATGAACAACTGCAAACCCATCGTTGTCTGCAGTGGCTGTCAGTGGAAGAGTACCTGCATTGGAATGGAATCGAGCAAGTGTATCTCGCTCCCTCGACGTGTTTTCCCTCACTGAACGAAAGTTGCGGAATCCTCGAACTGATAGCCCGCAATTACCGAAAGGGGAATTAAGACAAGCAAACCGAGGTCAACAAGGCTAGCTCCAATCCAAAGGTTGCAGGTGATGCATGCAAAGGATGTAGGGATGAGATGCACCTCCACTTCAGAAACAGCAACGCCAAGAGGCACTAACCAGAAAAACTGTTTTCAAATACTACAAGAAGCCGTGTTGTTTATGGATGAAAACAAACACTGAAAACGACATGAAACCATCCATTATGAAAAGACGGCAACAACCCTGGAGAGCAGTAAACAGGAAGACCACAAATGTCATGAGGTTGTGCTGTGCCAGAAGAGCACAGCACAAACACTGACACTGCAGAAGATACCTCGCACGAATGCGTGCCAGACATGGTCGTATCCGACAGAACCCTTTATGCCGAATGACCCCATGGCGACGGTAACGGTAAACTGCAAACTACAGGGTAGGCAGTACAACACACGTGGATGCATATGTGAAGCATAACAATTATTGCGGATCTGCAAGAACTGCTCGAAAATGAACTAGCATTAGATTTCTACGGCACATCCGAATTTGAAAGAAAGCAAGAAGGCCGCGGTGTATTGGCAGGCGGCGCAGTACATCTGACATATATCGCTAGTGCATGCAACGGATGTACTTTTTTTCTTGCGCTTTATTGCTTGGATAATACGGAGACGACGAAATGGATGAATTCCGTTCGCACACAATAACAACACCCGCATCCAAATATGGTTGATAACGTCCAATTTCGATTTTGGTTACATGCCATAGCAGCACTTGTTACAAACGTCAAACTGGAGAGCTCTAGAGGCATCGTGGGGAGCCCTTGTTTCCAACGTAGGAGGAAGAGAAGGAAGTCACTATACTTCACGAGCTCTAGAAACAGGAATAGAGCCAGAGATAGAATGAGGATGGAAAGAGTGGACGAAGAGGAAAAGGAGGTAGAAGAGGGAGTAGAGGAAAGTGTGGCGATGGAGGAGCAGGAATCAGCAGAAGAACAGCAGCCCGCCATAGTTCCAAGGACAGATGAAGAGGACACCGCATATGAGGGAGAGACAGACGAGATGGAAGAGGATGTTGAAGGTGGCCTCACGAGGAGTCTGCCTGCGGGAAAGAGGAAGGGGGAGAGGCTCACGTACACGCTCGGCGCAGAGAGCAGCCCGAAGCGCAAAGGGTCCCCGGCAATTGGGGAGTCTTTTGGAGCAGCCAAGAAAAAGGTGAAATTCTTAAGACCCACATTTCTGTTTTGTTGCTGATATGAATATAGCCCACACAGGACATCTGCACCACGCTGAAAGCACCGCAAACTGGAAGCCCAAACAGTGTGCGGCAACGCACACTGTTTGGGCCTACCAATTTGCTTGATTGTTCAGGTGCGAAACGCCCAAACTTGGGCACTACAGCAGGTTCAACACAACCCAAATTGCAACCTCAAACAGTGTGAGTTGAGCTGAACATTTCACTGCTGTTTTCGTCTGGATATCGGTTTTCCAGGATATGTATGTCAGGACGACAGAACCCTTCAGTGGCAGCTCAAACAGTGTGCGTTGGCGCACACTGTTTGAGCTCTACATGTCACGGTTTTCTCCGTGTCGAATTCGCCCTTTAGGGCACGTTTCTGATGATGGAATAACCATTCAGTGGCAGCTCAAACAGTGTGCGTTGGCGCACACTGTTTCAGCTGAACATGTCACTGTTTTTTTGGTGTTAAAATTCGGCATTTAGGCCACGTTTCTGAGGATGAAATAACCATTCAGTGGCAGCTCAAACAGTGTGCGTTGGCGCACACTGTTTGAGCTGTATATATCACTGTTTTTTTGGTGTTAAATTCGGACTTCCAGGGCAGGTTTATGATGATGAAATAACCATTCAGTGGGGGCTGCTATTTCATGAGCGGCATGAGCATGAGCGGAAAAAAAAAAGCATGAGCAGACCATTGTGAGTCCACGGAAATAGGGTTAGGAGGCACGGAAATAGGGTCATGTGAAGTTGGAATGTGGCACCAGTGGACTTAAAATGCAACATTTTATTGCAAATTTTGTGGCAAGCCACGTCTATACAAGTGTGTTCTAACTGTCATAGCCGGAATGGGCACTACTCTCCTACACCCTCCGAGGAACTTGCCCCACCTTCTTCCTCATCCCCCTCATCCCCCTCATCCTCCGAGCTCTGTGATGCATCAGTTCCACTATGCCTCTCAAAAATCCCGTCCTCTCCTTGGGGGACTGTCCACCTCACCTCCTGGGAATCTTCTGCGTCTTCTCCCCCACTTTCCTCAGCAGAATCCAACACAAATCTACGAGCCCGACGGGCTCTAATAGCTGCTGCCTCCTCCCTCATCTTCATTTTCTTGAGGCTTGCCTCGTCTAAAATCTGCTGTACACGACTACGTTCGGAACACCTCCTAATGGACACCGAAGCAAGCCGGGCAGCATAAGTAGGCAGGATGTACTCCCTTTCTGGACTAGGCATGAAATCTCCCCTGGCAAAAAAAGGCACGTTCCTCCTGCCCATGAACTCCGGTGTAGACGTCCCTCCGGCAGTACTTGGCATCCTACAGTAAGAACAAATCCACTTGAAGAATGTCAATACCAGCACAACCAGAAAGGGTTTTCAATGAAATAAGAGAGCGGAGGGAGGTGCCTCACAAAATCTGGAGGCAACTTACAATGCCACCACTCACTCGTAAACCGGGGGCTCCTCGGCCTCGATCCCAACTTCCTCCCCCTGCTCCTTCTCGGATTTTTCCTCATCCTCCGAGGATGCCTCTTCCTCTTTCGGCAGACGTTCAGCCGCTGCAAGTTCCGAGTTGTGGAGGGCAGTATCTGGCTCGAAGGCGAACACATGCCTGTCGGACAACGTCCCTGCCCACATTGAAGCACCTGAGGAACAAAGCGGGCGGTTAATAGCTTGCGGCATGCAATTGCAATGGGGCCAGGGGACAAACTGAGCACGTGAAGGCTTACCCGTGCCGCATGTGAGGTCCAGAATCCGCCCTTGGACATCCGAGCACGTCTCCATGAGGGTTTGGATGAAAGCAGGGCTTCGGGTCCGGCTGTACCGCCACGGTTTGCCTGTCTTTGTGTCCTTCGGCATACTAGAGTGGGGCACATAGTTGTAGAGGACATCGTAGGTTACAGGGTCCACAGCGGCATCAACAAGACGACCGTCGTTGCGGAATTTGAACGTAGACCCTCTCTTCACAAAGCAATATGCCTCAAACACCAATGTCTGCACATCCAACAAAGAAGGGATCAATTCCAGGGTCTACTTAACATACACCACAATATGAAGTGAATGCAATAGATTGATAACTTACACTTTGGCCCTCTGTTCGCAACCCCTGCGTACTGATGCAGAACCATTTTCTGAGGAGGACCGGGGTGACACTTTTCGGTGTCCACCTTGCCACCGCATTCTCTGTGGTCTTCCCTCTCGTGGCAAGGACAACCACACATCCACCGTCATCCAGAAGCATCCCCGCCAGCCCAAACCCGGCTTTCCAGTAGTCCTCAGTAAACCTGTTCCAGGTGGGCACACCATCCAGGCCCTCCAGCAGCTCCCCATCTGGAATGTCGAGGAGAATCATGTCGCAAGCTCTCTCCACCTCAACCCCCCCCCGAGTGCTCTTGCAATTCGTGCTCACAGCCGTGAAGAATTCCATCATGGCTTCAAAACCAGGGGTGTCTTTAGGCTCTGTACCGGCAGCCCTCTTCTTGGCTTTTCCCTTCTGCTCCGCCAGAGACTTGTTGTGTGCCACCTTCTTCGCCCTGGCAGCGAGAGCGTCAAGGAAGCTCTCATTGACGCATTGGATGATGGTTGGAGGTTCTAGCTTTGGCCTGTGCGTAAACGTCACCGCCGAATACCGCCGTGTAGGCTCGCCCTCAAATGCCAACTTCTTGGCAGAGCCAGTCCCACTCCGAACTGACTTGGGAACCCGGACGACCGGTGACTGGGTAGGAGCAACAGCAGTCGCAGGACCTTGAACAAAATCGGCGTCGGAGTCACTCTCTTGGGTCCCCTCCTGCGCCTCCTCCGATGCCCCGATGGTTTTCTTCTTTTTGGGTGTTACTGCAGTCACCTGTTTCCTTGTCCTTTTCCTTTGACCTTTACTCTTCTCATGCAATTTCTCTTGAATTCCTGCCTGAGCAAGCTCTGCCGCTTTCCTGGAGTTCGCAAGCGCTTTTGCCTCTTTTGCACCCAACGGAGGCAGCGGAGCCCGGTTTCGTCGGAATTCAGCATCCAGCTTCAATTGAAACTCGGATGGGTCGAGCGAGCCGGGCGGAAGGTCCACATACCAAGGGCAATCACGCAAATGTTCCAGATGCCACTCCTTCACAATATCGTCAGTGTACATGGAGTCAGCCCCAGGGTTCCTCCATGCCAGGAAGAATGGTGGCTCGAAAGACAGATGACCTTTCTCCAAAAGCGAGAACTTACAGTACCTGCATTCATGAAAAACCCAATGAGGTCCGAAAATGGCTAACTCCCTGAACGGCAATAGGGCCTACAACTGGAATATGGCGCCGAATTTCCACTTCAGGGCCACCCAGTGTAGGGACTTAGCCCGAAAATGGCTAAGTCCCTGGACGGCAATACGGCCTGGAACTGGAAAACGGCGCCGAATTTCCACTTCCGGGCCAGCCACCCTAGGGACTTACACAAAAAATGGCTAAGTCCCTGGACGGCAATAGGGCCTAGAACTGGAATACGGCGCCGAATTTCCAGTTCCGGGCCAGCCACCCTAGGGACTTAGACCTAAAATGGCTAAGTCCCTGGACGGCAATAGGGCCTGGAACTGGAATATGGCGCCGAATTTCCACTTCAGGGCCAGCCAGTCTAGGGACTTAGCCGGAAAATGGCTAAGTCCCTGGACGGCAATAGGGCCTAGAACTGGAATACGGCGCCGAATTTCCAGTTCCGGGCCAGCCACCCTAGGGACTTAGACCGAAAATGGCTAAGTCCCTGGACGGCAATAGGGCCTGGAACTGGAATATGGCGCCGAATTTCCACTTCATGGCCAGCCAGTCTAGGGACTTAGCCCGAAAATGGCTAAGTCCCTGGACGGCAATAGGGCCTAGAACTGGAAAACGGCGCCGAATTTCCAGTTCCGGGCCAGCCACACTAGGGACTTAGCCCGAAAATGGCTAAGTCCCTGAACGGCAATAGGGCCTGGAACTGGAAAATGGCGCCGAATTTCCAGTTCCGGGCCAGCCAGTCTAGGGACTTTGCCATTTTCGGAGCCCTGACTGGAAATTCGGCGCCATTTTCCCTAACACCACTTAGGCCTCTAACATCCTGAAATGCCAGGACTTGAAAGAAAGGCAGCGCGTATGTACCTGTACAGAAGGCGCATTGCTGCTTTGTCCGCGTTCGGCTGGTCGGTGAACTCGTGGCTCCGGCGAGCATCTGCTATCTCCCGAAAGAATAGGTTGGTTTTGTAGAGCAGAAAGTACCTCGTCACATAGTCACGCAGGCTCTCTGCTGCAGGAGATATCTCCATCTTGAACTGATGTGCTTGTGTGTCCAGCTGCTCTTGCGCATTCGTCGTCACCTGTGGAGATTGTCCATCAGATCGCTTTCCTCAAAAAATACAATGAATCAACCCCCTACTAGAGTACAAGCCCCAAACGAAGCGTGGGGAAGTACCTGAAACCACCATGTCATGCGGTTCATCCACATGTCGAATGTGGGGTCAGAGAGTTTGTCCGGTTTGGGGAAGCTCCACATGTCCCTGGTACTTTGGGAACCATTCCAGATTTGGAGCCACCGGGTCTGTCCAACCACCCAGCATATTCGTAAGCGCCAAACACCACAAAAAGGAGTTGTTGCCACCACAATTTGGTTAAGAATGTATCACCTTTTCTGTTGCATCCACACAGGATGTGGCTAGACGATGGAGCTTCTCCAATGTCATCGTGGGCTTCAGAGCGCGAGAGTAGTGCTTTCCCACCTCCACCAGAAAGTCGGCACCAAGGGCGGGATCAGCTATGGCCACGTACTTTACCATCCGCGACTTGTACTTTATGCGGGCCCTCACCTCCGCAGCTTTGACATACGATTCGAGTTCCGGGAGGGTTGGATTCTTCTCCTCTGACTCCATGTAGAACCTCCGCGCATGTGCCAAATCCTGCTGTATTTTCGTCTGTCGAAAAGCAGCACATAAGATTAGAGATCCTGCTCAACACAATTTCTTCTATTGGGGGAGGAGAGACAAATTAGCTCAACAAAACTGCAGGAGCTTTACCCGAAATATGTAGTCCACCATGGCGTCGACGCTCAGCCTATACCAGGTTCTGTCTGCCTTTGCCTCCGACTTGCGCAGGAGGTCGGCACTGAGGGAATTGGCAAACTCTTCCACCCCCTGCCTCCCGACATCCTTCACTCGGAAGAGCATATGGGACAAGTTGGTGGCAATGAAGGCATTCTCAGTCACCCTGCAGTGCCACATTTCCATCAAACAATACTGAAATGGGAATTTTCATCATATATGAGGATTCGCAATGAAATGACTTCCAAATTCAAAGTCCAAAAGCGAGAGGGGTTGTAGCTTACGAGTTGATGTCGGCCATTGCAGCTTTGAGAAGACTGCGATCTTTGGGCCCCGCAACCTTCAGCACAACACAATCGACGGCGAAATGCCAATCGAGATCGTTGGGGTGGGCTTGGGCAATGTGCTCCATCCATGCCAGGAGGCGATGATTGCCGTCCCACACGTAGAACATCTTACCGGACATGTGCTGGAAAAGAGGATCACTAGCAATCGATCTCTCGAACTCCTCATTTCGCGTTTGCCAATGGGGACCCCATTTGTCCACCTCATCGGAAGTGTGGGCACGGGAAGCTCCGTGGTCGTTCTCAATGGAAACGTAAAAGGCGGCAGACCCCATTCGATATCCATCCCGGAAAGAGAATTTCAGCTTGTCGATATCGCCTGGGAGGGCAGGTCTCACCACCTGCAATGACACCAAGCGGCAAAGGGGAATTCGAAGCTTGGCCGGGTACACCATGCCCCCCAGCACCCTGCCAATGTTGCTGTGGGTTGCCTCCAACATCTTGGCAGCGGCCAACTTCATATCCGCCTCAGACATGACGTCTGCTGCAGAGGGGTTTTCCGGCAGCCCACCAAGACCGCCAAATCCAGCCTGTATGCTCCGGGTTTGGGGCCTGGGGATGTCCGGGAGAATGTCATCCTGGTCAGAAACATCCATGTCGTCCTCCTCAACAGGGTCAGCCACCTGCGAAACCACCTCCAGCACTCTCGTCGTCTCTACTGCCCTCTCCCTGGCTTCACCTCGAACTTGCACAATCGGTGCTCTTTCAGGTGTTCTTTCCTCTCCTCCACTCTCCACCGTATGGGTAATTGCGGGGGCTGCACTTGCCCGCGATGGTCTAACCGGTGTGCTACTGCCTCTCTGTGGTGTCTTGTAGGGATCCACCGTCTCTGTGTGTCCCTCGCTTACATTGGCATCTGTCATTTGGGCACCCCGGGCCTCTTCAGCTGCCTTTTGTCTTTCCTCCTTGCTAGCATTCTGTCTCGTCTGTTCTTTTGCCCTCTCTTTTGCCCTCTCACGGGCTTTCTGTTTCTTACTAGGGCTAGCAACAGGGGAGCCCTCCAGGACGACCACCTTTGATTGAGGCGAACTGACACCCTCGCGCGCACTGCTCACTCCCCCCTCCGCAGCCCGTGACTGCTCTCTCGCCGGGGATTGCATGTGCTTAGCTTTCTTCTTTTTCTTTGCGTGGGCGGGCCCTACTGCATGTGCATGAACAACCTCCATTGCCGGATCTGCTGTCCTCATGTCCTCACGCCCTTCACCTGCCATGCCGCCTGCACCAACCTCCCCAATGCCTACTCTATCGTAATCTCGTTGCAAGTCCTCCCGTCCACCAACAAAAGATTTAAGTTTGCCCTCTCGCCCCAAGTTGGGCGATTCAAACATGCGATGAGTTGGAGCTGTCGATGATACCACCAGCGTGCCGGGCTCGTCGTCACTCTGTGATTGACAAAAATCGTGAACACCAACAGTGGTGCAAAAAGCAGCAGCGCAACCACCATAGCAGCAATCATGTAGCAAAAATGAAAACATAACAAGTTTAGGAAGTATGGAGAGCCATGCAACAACAATGAAAACAAATGCAACCATTGCCTAAGAATGACATGCACAAGCAGCCTTCTCCAGAGCTGCCGGATTTGCACACGCATTGCAAACAATCTAAGGTTCAGTCAACTATCTAAAGTTCACTCATAAAGCAAAGCCAGGATGAAGATGCAGAAACAAAGCGAGGTAACGAAGCGAAAGCAAAAAAGAAATCGAACAAACCGAAAGCAGAAGTGGCTTGCCTGAGAGTACTCGGCTTCAGTTGGCGCAGGTTGTGAGCAAGACACTGGAATCTCCTGCTGGAGCTTCAGTTTGGCCATGCGAGAGATTGGCCGTCGTCCGTAGTACAGAGCTTTCAACTTCCGCCGCGGTCTGGATCTGAGGTCTCTCTCAGGAGAGCCACGCCCTTCAGGCGGCATAAGTCCCAGCCAAAAAGATCTCCTTTTTTGGGGTACATGCCTGGAATACCATGTTAAGCCAAGTATAGCATGAGATTTAGGGTACGTGTCCAGGAAGCCATGCGTCGCCAGCCCGAATAATAAGCGACGGCCGTCGACATTTATTGCCCAACTGCGCAATTAAATGTCGGATGAAGCCCTCCATGTCGGAAGAAAATAGACGAAAACAGTCCCGGAATTTCCCTCACGCAGGTAATTCGGAAGCGCGCGGATGGAAATCCGGCGCCGAATTTCCATCCGCGCAGGTAGGGCGGTTCGCCAAATTTCCTTCAAGCAGGTAATTCGGATGCGCGCGGATGGAAATCCGGCGCCGAATTTCCATCTGCGCAGGTAATTCGGATGCGCGCGGATGGAAATCCGGCGCCGAATTTCCATCCGCGCAGGTAATTCGGATGCGCCCGGATGGAAATCCGGCGCCGAATTTCCATCCGCGCAGGTAGGGCGGTGCGCCAAATTTCCTTCAAGCAGGTAATTCGGATGCGCGCGGATGGAAATCCGGCGCCGAATTTCCATCCGCGCAGGTAGGGCGGTGCGCCAAATTTCCTTCAAGCAGGTAATTCGGATGCGCGCGGATGGAAATCCGGCGCCGAATTTCCATCCGCGCAGGTAGGGCGGTTCGCCAAATTTCCTTCAAGCAGGTAATTCGGCGCCGAATTTCCATCCTGCAGGTAAGTCGGATCGGTGCCATATGGATATTCGGCGCCGAATTTCGATTCGCCATTTATTTCTGAGCGAGGAATTACCTCCGTGCAGGTAATTCCCATATAAGAATTACCTTCGTGCAGGTAATTCACATACAAGAATTACCTTCATGCAGGTAATTTCCAGATGAGAATTACCTTTGTGCAGGTAATTCTGGACGAGGAATAAACATCGATTGGAATTACCTGCAGGAAGGTAATTGTCATCTGGAAATTACCTGCACAAAGGTAATTCTTGTATGCGAATTACCTGCACGAAGGTAATTCTTATATGGGAATTACCTGCACGAAGGTAATTCCTCGCTCAGAAATAAATGGCGAGTGGAAATCCGGCGCCGAATATCCATACGGCACTGATCCGACTTACCTGCTGGATGGAAATTCGGCGCCGAATTTCCATTCATCCACGATTCGAATTACCTGCAGGATGGAAATTCGGCGCCGAATATCCATATGGCACCGATCCGACTTACCTGCTGGATGGAAATTCGGCGCCGAATTTCCATTCATCCAGGATTCGAATTACCTGCAGGATGGAAATTCGGCGCCGAATATCCATATGGCACCGATCCGACTTACCTGCTGGATGGAAATTCGGCGCCGAATTTCCATTCATCCATGATTCGAATTACCTGCAGGATGGAAATTCGGCGCCGAATATCCATATGGCACCGATCCGACTTACCTGCTGGATGGAAATTCGGCGCCGAATTTCCATTCATCCAGGATTCGAATTACCTGCAGGATGGAAATTCGGCGCCGAATATCCATATGGCACCGATCCGACTTACCTGCTGGATGGAAATTCGGCGCCGAATTTCCATTCATCCATGATTCGAATTACCTGCAGGATGGAAATTCGGCGCCGAATATCCATATGGCACCGATCCGACTTACCTGCTGGATGGAAATTCGGCGCCGAATTTCCATTCATCCATGATTCGAATTACCTGCAGGATGGAAATTCGGCGCCGAATATCCATATGGCACCGATCCGACTTACCTGCTGGATGGAAATTCGGCGCCGAATTTCCATTCATCCACGATTCGAATTACCTGCAGGATGGAAATTCGGCGCCGAATATCCATATGGCACCGATCCGACTTACCTGCTGGATGGAAATTCGGCGCCGAATTTCCATTCATCCACGATTCGAATTACCTGCAGGATGGAAATTCGGCGCCGAATATCCATATGGCACCGATCCGACTTACCTGCTGGATGGAAATTCGGCGCCGAATATCCATATGGCACCGATCGACTTACCTGCTGGATGGAAATTCGGCGCCGAATCTCCATCCATCCGAGATTCCACTTACCTGCTGGATGGAAATTCGGCGCCGAATCTCCATCCGGGGGATGGTCTCTGTCGGAGAGGTGCCGCCTCTCCGCCGCTCTGTTGGATATTCGGTGCCGAATTTCCGTCCCGGGGGTTGAAATATGACTGCCAGGTTCCGACCTCTCCCCCTCCCCGACTTCATTGGAACGGCCCCGAATTGAAATTCGGCGCCGTTTTCTCATCTGTGGAGGTTTTTATGTCGGCCAGTTTTCGCTCTGACACGCCGACAACACTTCCTTTGGGGGGGCCCGGATGGAAATTCGGCGCCGAATGGCCGTCCAGGGGATGTTCTCTGTCGCACACTGGCCGGCCTCTGTGCCCCAGGCGACTTCATCCGGGCGTCCCCTGTTCGATATTCGTTGCCGAATTTCCGTCCGGGGGTTGAAATGTGACAGCCAACTGCAGGCCACTCCCCCCTCCCCGACTGCATCCGAATCGCCCCGGATGGAAATTCGGCGCCGTTTTTCCATCTGGGGATGTTTTTATGCCGTCCAGTTTTCGGCCTGACCCCCCGACACGACTCCCTTTGGGGGGACCGGATGGAAATTCGGCGCCGAATCTCCATCCAGAAGATGTTATCTGTCGCACACACTCCGGCCTCTGCGCCCGAGGCGACTTCATCCGGGCTTCCTCTGTTGGATGTTGGTGCCGAATTTCCATTCGGGGGTAGTAATGTGACGGCACGGTGCCGGCTTATCCCCTTCAGCCGTCATCATCCGGACGGCCCCCACTTTCTGACTGCATACCGTTGGCAGTTATTGCGCAAAGACGAGGGCCGCATTCCGGAGACAAGGTTCATTAACACTCTGACTGTGGATTTTTGAGATAGTTGGCTCCCTGGATTTGGATCAGGCTTCGTCGCTCGGACAAATCGGCATCGCATTCATTCCCATCGCTGCACCCCCTTCTACCAGGGAGCTTCCCCGCACGCCATCCTGGCAGTCTTGTGTGCACATCTCCCATGGCGGAAAACCCGAGCGCTACAGTGTACTGCCCTCCTCACGAGCATAGAGCTTCATTTCCGTGCAGAGGGGACACCTGCCGGGTGATGGAGAAATATCTGTGCGTTCGATACCACCTGAAACCGGGGTCGGTTTTTTTTTGGAGGAGGA
Organism: Takakia lepidozioides; assembly: GCA_030704615.1. Classification (NCBI taxonomy): domain Eukaryota; kingdom Viridiplantae; phylum Streptophyta; class Takakiopsida; order Takakiales; family Takakiaceae; genus Takakia; species Takakia lepidozioides. The sequence continues at coordinate 84,945,863 of CM060731.1, read as the reverse complement.
AAGGAAGGACTCAAACGGCCTTGTTGTCGAGAGTATTGTTGTGCTCCACGATGATTTCGGCGATGGCAGGGAATGGCGAGTTCCACCATCGGACAGCGTCATATACAGGGCTGTTGGGGACTTCATTTGCCCGCCAAATGCACCGTCTATCCTGGCGCCTTCCACGAAACAATCCGCGAATCAGAGAGTGGGTACCTCAAAGAGAGAAGTCCGCAACGAAGTAAATCCAGAGCCGAACCCATCCATGAAGACGACCGAGAACCGGGTTGTTCACAACCTGTCCGACTCAGACGAGGTCATGGAAGTTCCGAGGTCGTCCTGGAGATCAGGCAAGTCCTCAATGGACGTCAGTGGAGGAGGGAGTCATATTCCCAGCACGAGCACCGCAGTTCGATCTATTCTAGAAATTCTGCGAGGGCTTCACCTGGAGGGACACCGGTCGGAGCTGGCCGGGCTGGACTACAGCAAGTTCGCAATTAAATCGGTTACATGCCTTCCGCCGACGTCGACGTAATGTCTTCTTTGAGTTCCCTCCTCGGGCGGACTACGTTGTTTGTGCGGGCGCGTTGCGGTGTTTCTCCCCAACTTGCTTCCACTTTAAATCCAGAGGTCACAGGAACGAGACCGATTGGACAGGCACAGCTCACCAACCATTTCGAGCTCAGAAGGTTCCGAACTCCACATTTAAGTGTGCGCATTGCAAAGAACCACCACACTGCATGTCTGTTTGTAATGCCAAGCAGTTCTATGTGTTGCACCGTTTCCCTGACCTCACCCGAGCTTGCATACACGTTGGTTCCCATTGTCACAAATTGGCGAGGGGAACTCGCGGGAGGCTGCCCACGAAGCAGAGCAGCTCGTTCAGGAGGAGGTTAAGTTGAGACCGGGTGCCAAACCCAAACAGATACAGCTCCAAGCCGCCCATAAGATGGCATTGGCCAGAATTATGTCGGAAGACGGCTCGGATAGAGTTCCTCTCGACGAGAAGGAAATGGAGGCATTGCTCGAGTCGGTGTCCCACGTATGTTCACCGAATGTCCGAAACCACATTGTCTCTTGCAAACAGAAAATTGGGCGTGGCTCGGATATGCACTCCATTCTGGAGGTGAAGCGACGATGTGGATATGACTACATTCATGGAAGTAGGTTTCCAGGACAAGGGACTGAGGCAGATCGTTGTTTCGTATTCAAAATGTCCACGTGTGGACCTGGCAGTGGCGTCGAACTGGTCGACAGGATGACGAGTGGGAACTTGTCAAACAGTTGGGTCATGTTCGACCATATCAAGCGAATTACAAATCACCAGTGGGTGACAATGGGTGCACATGTCTACGACACCCACTGCAGGATGCTAATGACAATTGCTATTTGTGAGATGAAAGGAGAGGACACACAATCGGAGATGCTTCTTTGGCAGGGAATAAACGAACAGATGGCCAAGGCGGGATTGCCCCCTCCCAATTTCCGTGGTTTCATGGCGGACAACGCACAAGCAAATTGGGCTGCCATCCGAAGGGTGTACGGGCAAGACCCCAATGTTCCCATGGAAGGCAAGGAGAGATCTTGTGGGTTCCACTTTCTGCAGAGCCTTTCGCAGTACACAACCAGGCTCGTGGCGCCAGATTTCAGAGAGGAGCACCGTTCCATGTGCCTTGCGTGGAAGCGCGCTCCCACCTTGGATGATGCAGAGACACAGTTTGCATGCATACGGGCTTGGTGGACATCGTCAGGTGCTGTAAGGAAATCAGACGAAGGAGCAATGGTCAGTTGGCTAGCATGGTGGCATTATCGTTTCCTCCAGTTCGGCGACTATATGCGGGAGGTGAGTTGCACGAATTCGCGTCCCGTTGGATATTATTCTTGGCCATATTTGTAACTTGCTTGTAACCTCAACATGTGCTTGTGCAGGAAATGTGTCTCGACTCCGACACCGACATGCCCACGACAAACATGGCCGAATCAGTGCACTCTTCCTGGCGTGCCTCCTCTGCGGCGCATCTGGTGGACATCCTCACTGCCACAACGGAGGACATTGTGAGGTCAATTATGCAGCAATGCAGGTACAACGAGTTCTTGAAAGGGAAACAGTGGGGCTTGGGGCCGGACAGGCAGGAAATGCTGATGCGGACTGCCTCCAGATCGAAGAATCCTCGGAAGTGGGCGGCGGCCTTGCGAGAGGGCCTTCGGGACACGCCATTGCTGCGAAGAGGCCAACATTTGGAAGGAGATGTTCATACCCGTCCAGTGAGACGAAGACTTGACGAGGCACCTGGCGGAGAAGAGGATTCATGGCGAGCTGACAAGAATATTCGCACGCTCCCTCGTGGTCCGGTGATGTTGTCCGAGGAGGTCTCGTCGAGCACCGGAAGTCCTGCACGTTCAAGATCGCCATCTCCTTTGAGCACAGGGCGCGTGCCCGGCAACATAACGAGCCATCTGTAGTAAAGCAATACAACATTCCCATTGTGGAGACAAGAGTGTCGGAGTCACAGTGGAGAATTGCGAGGACATTGCCGGCATTTCGAGGGAAGTGTTGCGCCATCCGGGTGGATACGAGAGCACGCTGTGGTGAGATGATTCGGAGGAACCCACACGGTGCTGTACCTGCACCTTGTTTCAGCGGCAGATTTTTGACTCCCACATTTGCTCACGCCACAACGCAGACATTTTGGTTCTGTAGGCACGACATAATGACCTGTGTATTTGGCAAGCCCAAGTACGGGATTCAGGGAATGCCGGAGCCTCCGGGCGTCTGGCCTGTTGCACCGGGTTGCAGCCTCTCTCAGAATGAGGCGGATGCTCTATCTGCAGCAGGATTTCGAATGGTGCAACGCACAGACATCCCGGCCCACGCATTTCCGGTTCCTCAGACCCAGCCATTGCATACTGCTCGGTCCAGTAGAGACGGATTGGACAATTCTGCACATCCCACAATGCGATTCGGAAGAGTGAAGAGACGACACCCTCCCAACAAGTTGAATGAGACTCGGATTGCCAATGCTCTTGGGATGGCTTGCACTATTCAGAGCTCCGTGGACGTACCCCCACCCGGCCTTGGGCGTGTGTATCGGATGGCAACGGCCGGCTCGGCTGTACGCGACGATGTATACACAATTACGATTGGAGTGGAGCCGACTTGCAACTGTACGGACTTCTCGTTGATGGAAGCAAAGAAGGGTTCGAAGTATTATCCGTGCAAGCATCTGTATTACATTTACCTGAAGAGGTTGAGGATGAACGTGACTATTGATGACTTTATTCATGCACCGGCGTTGAGCGTGAACGAGCTGCACAAACTCCTTCTTAGGGATTCCAGAAATCATTGATGGGGCAAACGGAATCCTCCATATGGATATTTTCAAATGCATTTTGCTGTATCAGACTTTTTTTTTGCAGTGTAATGAAATGCCCCAAAACTCCTGGAATGAGGCAATATTCCATTCAAACTGAGATCCAACAGAAGCAGTTCTGGGGCCATTTCTGGAAAAATGGCGCCGAATTTCTCTTTTTGGGGCCGAAAACTCGCTAAGTCCCAACATGCACTGGTACCTGTGTTTGGGAAAATGGCGCCGAATTTCTCTTTTTGGGGCCGAAAACTGGCTAAGTCCCAACATGCACTGGTACCGTGTCTGGAAAAATGGCGCCGAATTTCTCTTTTTTGGGCCGAAAACTGGCTAAGTCCGAACATGCACTGGAAAATGGCGCCGAATTACCTGTCATGAGGGGACCTATAGCCGCGGAATTCGGCACCATTTTTCGCCAGAGAGACCTATTGCCGCGAAATACGTCGCCGTTTTTTCAGGTTACGGACCCTATTACCGCGAAATTCGGCGCCATATTTGCACATGTCGCTAGGAATTGGCATGAGCGGAAGACAAAATATCATGAGCACAACTGTCAAAAGTGCAATTTTCCCTTCAAGGGGCCGAATAATATATTTGTTTTTTCTGACACATTGCATTAAATTATTGTTTTTTATTGTTTTTTTTATTGTTTTTTATTTTCGAAATTTGTACTTCTGCTCATGAAAACCGATTGTGTTACTACTCTGCTCATGCCGCTCATGCCGCTCATGCCGCTCATGCTCATGAAATAGCAAACCTCGGATGCACTTAGACAGAGCGTGATGAGGGAGAGAACCTTGTATTTATTACTATGAGATGATAAAGATGATGCTTATTTGGAATCCATACTTGTGTCTTCAAGCCTGGTAATGTCAATACGAAGTAATGAGAATGCTTTGGTTACTTAAGATAGGAAGGATCTCAACATTCGAGCGTTGAGACCCCATGCACATAGGAACATACCTGATATACAAATCTCAGCTCTATGGCACACCTAAGAAGAGGTTTGTAGCTACTGAAGCCAATGAAGACCCTTACACAGATCATATGAGTTACCTTCACTAAGGAGAACCATCCAGGTAAAAGATACCCAAGTTCACCGACGTCATGAAGCCTTGTAATAACCAGAAGTATGAACCCTCATTAATCCACCATGATACCACTCGCAACAAATGTGTACCGACTCTGAACAACAGGAATACTCTAATACTTAGAGTATTCCAATACTTCCTATCTAGAGTACCCACCAAGATTGGCGAAGGGATGGATGTATAAAAAATTGTTCAACAATCCCGCCCTATGGACAATTTTGAAATCAAAATCTTGAAGCATCATAATCCATCTCCCATGCCTACTATAGGCATCACTGACGGTAGCTAGCCACTCCAAGGGCTTATGATCGGTTCTGATAATGAAGGGAGTCCCATAAAGGTACTACTAGAAGTGAACAACTCCCCACACAAGAGCATAGCACTCACCTTCCATGGGGCGGTACTTTTGTTGGGCGTCCAACAAAACCTTGCTTGCATACGCAATCACATGCTCACGCCGCTGATGTTTCTGAGATAGAATAGCTCCTACACCTTTTTGGTATCTAACTTGCCTGCCTCACCATATGCCTCACGAGCATAGTGATAGCGCGGAGCCTCTGCATGCTCTAAGGTTCCTGCTCTTGTGAGCCGCCAAAGCAAGGAAATCCCAGCCATCAAAATCCAAAATCCTTGGTGTTTCTTTACGCAGCGTGAGGGGTCCCTCACCCCACAGGAAAAAACCGCCTAGAAATTCCCTTTGTTAAAATCGTTATCTTCTCATACGAGAAGTTTCATCCCGACGGGGGAGGAGGTACCTTACGTCAGGCGTAAGATCCTTACAAAATTCGTAAGGTGACGAGGCGCCATAAAGGGACACGTTGATTCTTTGGTACCTCTTCCTGTCAAGATGAAACTTTCCCTCTAAGAAGATAACGATTTTAACAAGCGGCTAGTCGCGTAATGGCTCCACCCTAAAACTCTTAAGTACAAAATTTCCTTAAAATGTTATATTAAAATAAAAATAATCACATATTTAAACTACATTTTAAACATGTTTTGCATGAGAGAAAAAAAATATTTATTTATTTCTTCATAAAGCTGGCCCTGGTAGAAATTATTGATGTATGAATTAAATATTGATATCTGATATTACAAAACTGATCTTTGGATTTACTAATCATTAAAATATTAAAATGCATGTTGAAATACTAACTGAAATATTGAAATACTTGTGGAAAAACTAGCTGAGATTCTGAAATACTTGCTGAGAAACTCGCTGAAATACTGAAATAATTGCTGAAATACTGAAATACTGAAAATGTTGATTCAAATATTGAAATACTGAAATTATGATGTACTGAAATATTGCACTTCACATGCACGGCAACAAACAAGGGGAAACAGGAACAGGGAAGAATGGGCACTCACATCACCAAAATCTTCATCACCACTTACCAGGAATAGTAAAAAGCTGAAAAACAACTTCATTAAACTAAGACAAATGAAATGAAATTAAACTGAGAACAAGAAAGGAAGAATAGGAACAACGATTCTATATTGTCACTGGAAGATCAAAGCACTTAGGGGATGAAAACAAGGCAGAAAAGTAGGGGTGCCAACCATCAGCAAGAGATTAATGAAAAACTTGATAAATAGGTAGGAAGCCCAAAGGGACCAAACATGTTAGTACAGGACAGAGACTCCTCGATCACTATGTATCTTGTTGACATACTCCCCTCAAGGACCTCATTGGGTACCGTAGCCGCAATTCATCTCCCGGTACCAACCACAACTCATTGTCCTCCTGAAACAACAGATACCACAAACAACTAAGGTACATTAAATCATGCATTGCTCGCAACACTTCAGCCAAAGCAGACGTCTCATATGCCCCTGAGGCTCATGATTGCAGTGTCTAAGGACAGAGAGGTTAGAAGAGGAACAGTTGACCTAATGAGAAATTCAGGTCAGTGCTGACCTTTGGAAAGACAAAATATCCATAAATTGGAAGCAGGATCGCTAGGGCTATCAAAAAGGCCAAGTCGTGGCGGAAGAGAGTAGAAGAGATTCTCAATGATCTGAACCTAAGCCCTTAGTCTTGACCTTGCTGGATAAATCCGACTTAGAGGCTATAATGTCCAAAGCCATGTCTGTTGATAGGACATTGTCCCCTGAGACAATATGGGAGAGGCCATCATGGATGACCTCAAGGGTTTATCCACCCTTGGCACTAGACTGAAAACTAAACTTAGGGCAGGAGCCTACCTTTGAACAACACCTGGTTGTCCACCTCAGTTTTGGAGCACCTTGGCACCTTTCTTACACCTTTGGCCTGCATCATTTCCCTCACCTTTGCTACGTTAGCCCACCTGCCAACAGCAGCGTAGATGTTGATAGTAGCACGTAAGTTGCAGCATATAAAGGCGATATTGTCTGGCTTCAAGCCTTCCTTTTGCATTCCTTCAAATAGTTGCAGGGCATCCCTATGACAACCATGCTGGGCATATCCTGCGATCTTCCCGTTCCAGGGACACCACATCTCGTTCGATCATATTGTCAAACACTCCCTTTGAATCCTCAATGCACCCACATTTGGCATACATGTCCACAAGGGTATTGTTCAGAATGACATTGGGTACAATTCCAGCTTTGACAATGTCACCATGGACCTCTTTGCCGTTTTCCAGAGCTGCCAGGCTTGCAAATGCACACGAACGTGATGTGGTCGGGCTTCACCCCTTCCCATCATTTGATCATAGATCTCCAAAGCCTCCATCCCACGTCCCTACTATGCATACCCTGCAAGCATCGCGTTCCACGACACCACATCTCGTTCAGGCATAGTGTTGAAAACTCCCTTGGCATCCTTAATGCACCCACATTTGGCATACATGTCCACCGGCGCAGTGTTCAGAATGACATCTGGTACAATTCCAGCTTTGACAATGTCACCATGGACCTCTTTTCCCCTTTGCAGGGCTCCTAGGCTTGCACACGCATGGCAAACACCAACAAATGTGATGTGGTTGGGCTTCACCCCTTCGCGCAGCATTTGCTGATAGGTCTCCAAAGCATTCCTACCACACCCATGCTTGGTAAATCCTGCCAACATTGTATTCCACCTGATCAAATATCGTTGAGGCATTCCTTTGAACACTTGGTGAGCATTCATGATGCTCCCGCACTTAACATACATGAACTGACAGGGGTGTTGAGGAGAAAAACACTTGGGTGAATCCACTTTGGATCATAATGTGAGTGTGCACCTGCTTTCCAGCTTGCAGACCTTTCATCTTGATGCACTTAAGCAAGAGAGAGACATACATATCTGAATCTGCTGAAATGCCTTCTTGGTTTAAAGTCTATAGAGCCTCTGTCAGTGTGCTTGCCTCACAAAGCATCTTCACATGGAGGTTAGCTATTTCATGAGCATGAGCGGCATGAGCGGAGTAGTAAGACAATCGGTTTTCATGAGCAGAAGTACAAATTCCGCAAATAAAAAACATTAAAAAAACATTATGTTAATGGGATGTGTAAAAAAAAAACAAAAAAAAACAATATAATATTCATTGTTTGAAGTAGAAATTGTAGTTTTGAGAGCCGTGCTCATGATATTTCGATTTCCGCTCATGCGAATTCCGAACGACATTTGCAAAAATGGCGCCGAATTTCGCGGTAATAGGTTCTGCAAGCAGAAAAATCGGCGACGTATTGCGCGGTAATAGGTGACTCCGGCGAAAAATGGTGCCGAATTTCGCGGTTATAGGTCCCAACTTCATTGAAGTGTAAGCCCAAAATTTGGAAATGTAGCGCCGAATTTCGGTACATGGTTCCGGGCATTGCACAAATGTTGGGCAGTTCTGGGCCATGTAACTGGAAATTCGGCGCCATTTTTCCAGACATCGTCTCCAGACAATGTTAGGACTTAGCCAGTTTTCGCCCAAAAAAGTGAAATTCGGCGCCATTTTTCCAGAAATGGCCCCCTCAACTGCAACTATTGGAACTTAGTTTTCTGGAAGATTTGCAAATTTTTCCTGCTGCCATCGTTGAATTGATTCTGTTTCGACATTGAATTGCCACTGGACGTGAACGGATATCCAACAGTCCCTAGTGTTTAAAAGACATCACTTAAATATTGTCTGTCTCATTCCAGGAGTTTTGGGGTGCAATTCATTACACTGCAAAACAAAGTCTAATGCATAAAAATGCAATTGCAACTATCCATATGGTGGATTCCCTTTTCCCCATCAATGATTTCTGGAATCCCGGCGTAGGAGTTTGTGCAGCTCGTTCACGCTCAACGCTGGTGCATGAATAAAGTCATCAATAGTCAAGTTCATCCTCAACCTCTTCAGGTATATGTAATACAGATGCTTGCACGGATAATACTTTGACCCCTTCTTTGCTTCCATCAACGAGAAGTCCGTACAATTGCAAGTCGGCTCCACTCCAATCGTAATTGTGTATACGTCGTCGCGTACAGCTGAGCCGGCCGTTGCCATCTGATAAACACGCCCAAAGCCGGGTGGGGGTACGTCCACGGAGCTCTGAATAGTGCAAGCCATCCCAAGAGCATTGGCAATCCGAGTCTCATTCAACTTGTTGGGAGGGTGTCGTCTCTTCACTCTTCCGAATCGCATTGTGAGATGTGCAGAATTATCCAATCCGTCTCTACTGGACGGAGCAGCCTGCAATGGCTGGGTCTGAGGAACTGGAAAGGAGTGGGCCGGGACGTCTGTGCGTTGCACCATTCGAAATCCTGCTGCAGAAAGAGCATCCGCCTCATTCTGAGAGAGGTTGCAACCCGGTGCAACAGGCCAGACGCCCGGAGGCTTGGGCATTCCCTGAATCCCGTACTTGGGCTTGCCAAATACACAGGTTATTATGTCGTGCCTACAGAACCAAAACGTCTGCGTTGTGGCGTAAGAGAATGTGGGAGTCAAAAATCTGCCGCTGAAACAAGGTGCAGGTACAGCACCGTGTGGGTTCCTCCGAATCATCTCACCACAGCGTGCTCTTGTATCCACCCGGATGGCGCAGCACTTCCCTCGAAATGTCGGCAATGTCCTTGCTATTCTCCACTGTGACTCCGACACTCTTGTCTCCACAATGGGTATGTTGTACTGCGTTACTACAGATGGCTCGTTATGTTCCGCGGGCACGTGCCATGTGCTCAAAGGAGATGGCGATCTTGAACGTGCAGGACTTGCGGTGCTCGACGAGACCTCCTCAGGCAACATCACGGGACCACGAGGCAGCGTGCAAATATTCTTGTCAGCTCGCCATGAATCCTCTTCTCCGCCAGGTGCCTCTGTTAGAGGACTGTCTGGGACTTAGGCACTTTTACGGGATCTGTGGGGTACCCTTAATTTTTACACAGACTGAGACCAACAGGAGCCTTAGGGGTGACAGCAACAGGCTTTAGGGGGGAGATACACAGCCCAACACAGCCAACACAGTCCGTCACAGTCCAACACAGCCCGTCACAGTCCGACACAGCCGACACAGTCAGACACAGCCGTCATAGCTTCGCACAGCCAATCACAGCCCGACACAGCCCGTCACAGCCCGACACAGTCGCACAGCCAGTCACAGCCCGTCACAGTTTCACACAGCCAGTCACAGCTTGACACAACTGTCACGACCATAGGGAACGGATAGCAGGACAGGGGACGACTGTGGGGAACAACATCTGCGAATGGAACATGTTAGCTCACGGATGACGGTTAGTGAGGGAAACGGTTAGAACAACGGGTAGGAAGATAAAGCCAGGAGCGAGGACTGGAAAAAGATCACTTCTTGGGGGAGAATCACTTCTTGGGGAATCACTTTGAGAAGGACTTCGGGGAGGGGAAATGAGAACTTGGAAATGAAGCGGAGAGCGCATCTCTGAGCAGAAAGAGGGAGAGCACGGAGTAGGAGGAGAACGATCTGTTGATACTTGCTGAATGCAAGAAGTAGAGTTGTAATGTAGAGCAGAATAGAGATACCATGGCTTCAGCCTGATACTTGATAGATATTAATCTGATACATACTTCTTACTCACACTGTGTAGAGAGATCTGAGTGAAGCTGTGGAATGAATGGATGAGTTGATGGAATCCGATAGATTGCTGAAGCAAACTGATACTTAAATACCAACAGTAAGGTAACTAGCTAACATGAATGCGGGAAGGAAAACAAATAGGAAACACCCCCATGATACACTAGCTATAGGTCATGACTGATTGTTCTGAGCGGGCTGAGTGCTAAGAGATTTCCAACTCTTCTATCTTGGAGTTCCCGCCTCGGATAGCGAAGGGATGGGTGAGTAAAAGCCGCGCGACATTTGGCGACCATACTGGGGAACTGGGTCATGAACAACCAGATGTGACAGGCATATGGTGGGATCATGGTGGATGGAGAATTAAAGAATTTGATGTGAATCAAATTCCCTGTGAAACTGAGAAGGAAAGATTGTCCAAACGATTCTTTCAGAGGTTCTTGGAATTGCCAGACGGTTGTAAAGAAAACATTCTTAAGAGAGTGCATGATGCTGACCCTGAGTGGGGTCTGGAGAAAAGAGTGATAAAGATTTATCAGGTGGCCTGTAGAGGAAGAGCACGTTGGTTACCAACACTGGTTTATGTGATAGCATTGCTATTTATTAAGCGAGTAGAGTTTGAAGGCTGGGAGGAAAGAAAGGTGAATGTTTATACTCATATGCATGAAGAGCTTGTACTGGTAAAGAATTGGATTCCAAAGGATATTTTGTGGATCAAACTCACACCAAGAACAGCTTTCCAGACTTGTTTGCCATATGGTTATATGGTAACGGAGACTTCTAGTATAGCCAAGGGTGCATTGAAGCTTGAAAGAAACCCAGGCATATACGAGAGATATTACAGAAGAGAGTTTTGGTTATTGCCACATTAAAAGAAATGAAAGACATGGGACATGAGTGATGAAAGAGAAGCTAGACGCCAGAGATATTCAGCAAAAAGAGAAAGCTATCTGCAAGCTAATTATCCATATCTTTGGGAGAGAGGAATAGACATAGGGGAATCATCTGGACCTCTCACACCATTAAGATCAGAGAATACATCACCCGTACCGGAAGAACTAGAGTTGGATGCCACTCCTTCTTTTTCTTTGCAAGAAAGATTAAGGGAATTGGTACAGGAAGAAGATCAATCACGAGGTGAAAGATCTGAGGTACATCCCTGGATAAAAGATTTGACAGAAATCTTTGATAAGAGTTGGCATGGAACACCAAAAGCAGGAACTCCAGTTTCTTAAGCGGAAGGTGAAGAAGGAGGAGAGGATGTGGCAGAGCCAACGAGAGTTCAGACTCTCCAACACCATTGCAGTTGAGTTACATGAGTGAAGAAGAAACCCAAGGGCAGAACTTGGAGGATGAAAATAGAGAGAAGAAATTGGAAGATGAAGAGTATGAAGAAGTAGACCCAACAGCTGAGGTTGAGACTACAACCAGGATATCCCAACCCGTTGGACCTGGATCAAGTGGAGCACTTGGATCACAGGCCAACGAAGGTGTCGGCTCAGGGGGATCAGGCGGGCTGCCTGGATCTGGCTCTGGGGGGACAGGGAGTGTGGGAAGTAGTGCAACTAAAGCTGGGAATACTGTGAATATCGTGGGGCCAGTAGCAGGGAATGTTCAAGGGCCACCACTTGGTGGAAGATCCACCACAACAACAACAGGTCCTGAAGGACCAGCACCAGCAAGGGTGCCAGCACCTGTCAGTGGGCAGAAGGTAGGGCCACCGATGGCATTACAACCAACACGAGCAAAACCACATTTTCCAATATATTCAGGAAAAGGGGATCCCGATGTACACATTAGCCAATTTGAGCACATGTGTATAGTGAACAATGAGAATGGCGATGATGCCAAGATGAGATTGTTTCCTTGTTCACTTATCAAGAAAGCAAGTGAATGGTATGCAAGATTCCCTGATAATCATTTCCTAACCTGGAATGGCTTGAATACAACATTCCGAAATAGGTTCAGGACAAGTAAAACTGAGGATGAAGTGTATGGAAGTTTACAACAGTTAAAGCAAAAGAAGCATGAAACTGTTGAGGAGTATATGGAAAAGATGGAATTGATGATGAAAAAGCTGGCTACTGTACCAGCACCAGGTTTACAGAAGACTTGGTTTGTGAGTGGACTAAGACCAGAGTTGCAAAAGAAAGTGGATATGTTACCCCATAATACAGTGGAGGAGGCATTTGAAACTGCGAACAGAATTGAGCAATTGGGAATGCTCAGGAGAGAGAAAAAAAGAAGATGAGGACTCTGAGGATGAGTCAGATGAAGAAGAAGAGCAAGAACTAAAAAGAAAGAGTAAGAGAAAGGAGAAGTTGAAGAGGGATAACTATGAAAAAAATTTGGAAGAAATCTTGAAGAAGTATGCCACAGAGGCTGCAACACATTGGAGGAAGGGTGTATGGTGTGCAAAGTGCCAGAATGAAGGCCATACCACCACTGAATGCCACATGAAGGAGAAACACTGTACTATCTGTAAAATGGATAACCATTCTACTGAGAATTGTTACTACAACAGAAGGACAGCTGCAAGAGAACCTAGGCAAGTAAGGGTGCATCAGGTGCAGCCCCAGCCAAGAAGAAACAATGATCAGGACCACTATGGTAGGTCTGGTGGTTATAACAATGGCATGGAAGGGAGAGGTAATTCAAGAGGGAATTACCAAGGAAATTACAGAGGCAACTATCAGGGTAATCCAAGGGGGAATTGCCAGCCAGGGAATCAGGATTACAGAAATAATCCTAGAGCAGACCAAGGGCGAGGACCCAATGGTGAAGAACTGTGTTACTATTGTAATCAGCCAGGACATCGCAAGGCAGCCTGTTCGTTCTGGATTAGACACCAGAATGAGATGAGAGCTCCTGTGAATGAGGGCCCAGTGGTGGCAGCTCACATGGTTAGGCCATGTGTTGTACCAGAAGTAAGTACAATGATAGTAACAAGAAGCAAAGCCAAACCAATACCTCCAGTAGTTGAGGAAGATGATGATAATGAAGGTGGCAGTGAAATGCCTGACGATGATGAGGCTTGGAGAGATGAGAAGGAACTGCACAAGGAAGTGGCAGATACCATAAGGGAAATGCAGAAGAGTACTGATATTCCTGTGGCAGATTCCTCTGATTCTGATGGAGAAGAAGAAGTGAGTGAGGATGAAAGGAAGAAAGAAGCTGCAGACATGCAAAGTAATGAAGGGACTTTGGCTGAAGTAATATGCCAGACCAAAGGAGGTTAGCTATTTCATGAGCATGAGCGGCATGAGCGGCATGAGCGGAGTAGTAAGACAATCGGTTTTCATGAGCAGAAGTACAAATTTCGAAAATAAAAAACAATAAAAAAATTAATTTAATGCAATGTGTCAGGAAAAACAAATATATTATTCGGCCCCTTGAAGGGAAAATTGTAGTTTTGACAGTTGTGCTCATGATATTTCGTCTTCCGCTCATGCCAATTCCCAGCGACATGTGCAAATATGGCGCCGAATTTCGCGGTAATAGGGTCCGTAACCTGAAAAAACGGCGACGTATTTCGCGGTAATAGGTCTCTCTGGCGAAAAATGGTGCCGAATTCCGCGGCTATAGGTCCCCTCATGACAGGTAATTCGGCGCCATTTTTCCAGTGCATGTTCGGACTTAGCCAGTTTTTGGCGCAAAATAGGGAAATTCGGCGCCATTTTTCCAGACACTGTACCAGTGCATGTTGGGACTTAGCCAGTTTTCGGCCCAAAAAAGAGAAATTCGGCGCCATTTTTCCAAACAAAGGCGCGACAGGCCAGTGGCGCCTTGGCACATGTCAGCGCGGCGCGACTGGCCAGTCGCACCCACATGGGAGAGGTCAAGGGTTCAAAACCACCTCCCCCCATCCCATTTGTTTCGTTTTTCCTGACCCGTGGCACCTCGCCACGTGGCTGGCCGAGGCGCCGCTTCATGATTAAAAATTAAAAACAAAACACCACACGGCTGGTCCTTGGATTTCTAAGAAAAAAAAAAAACACGCGACCGATGCATGGCGGTCGCTATATTTATAAAAACAAGAGAGCGACCGCCACATGACCAATGTAGGCGGTCACTTATTTTCAAATGTAATAAAATATAAGCGAAATAAATAAATTACGGGCGACCGCCAATTTGGGCGGTCTCTTCATTTAAAAATAAATAAATTACGGGCGACCGCCAATATGGGCGGTCGCTTCATTTAAAAATAAATAAATTACGGGCGACCGCCAATACTGGCGGTCGCTTAATTTAACAAAATATTAAATTACAAGCGACCGCCAATATAGGCGGTCGCTTTTATTAAAAATAATAAATTATATGCGACCGTCAATATAGGCGGACTCATTTTTAAAAAAGAATTAATAAATCTTAATAATTGGCCACGTCCGTTTTACACCGTGGCTGCCATGTCATTACAAAGGGTAGAAGTAAACAGTAAAAGTCAAATATAAAAAAAATTACATGGATAAACGTCTGGATTCGACGTGACGTGACGCACGTCGGACGTGACGGCCGACGTGTCAGCGCCACGTCACATCCGGAATGATAACTTGGGGCAACACCGAGAGAAGTTGGACGCAAGCCTGCCACACATCAACATGGTCCAAGCACAATCGGAAAGGAAAAACAAAGAGACTCATGTAAAAGAGGTCATTTTCCAGAACAAGACTTGTCAAAAGGGGAGGACAGTGGGGATGAATGCCTGGAGAATCATGGTAATAATCTGCAACAGCTCTCTACAAACCATATCCCCACCATAGGAAGTGAAGATGGTGATAGTTCAATCAGCACTGGAAGTGAGAATGATGAAACTTCAAATATGATTCAACAAATAAAAGGAAGCATGTTTGGGAAGCAGTGGCGACCACATAAACACAACTTCAGATATGGCATTTTATGACAGGAGAGTATGAAGCAGCAAGGGAACAACTGTCACTTCTGTTTAGGGCAGCAAGTAAAGAGAGGCATCAATGTGACATACTGGATGATTTACAAGCTATATTGCAGAATTTGACGGCTGGTCCTATCCATGGTTATTTGACAAGTGAAGAGAGAAGGTTGGTGCAAGAACGCACCATCTATCACCAGAGGAAGGATGGATGCTTGATCTATAAATGACTTGTGGTACCAAGGAAGACTGAAAGAGGATCAATCAAAAGTGCACACAAAGATGGGGCATTTTGGAGCAAGAAGAATCCAAACAGAAATATATGTGCGGGTATTCTGGCATAATCGAACTGAAGGGGGCAGGAAAGTAATATGTACCTTTGTGAACGATTTGGTGGAAACATTCAGATGTGTGGGGACGAAACCTCAAAAGCATGCGAAAATATGACATGTTCCACCGAGCAGCACTGTACACGACAGAGCCTATGCCCATTACGTAAACATGAAACAAATATGCACTTATTGTAACATATCGCTTCTCTGATTTGGTGGAAACTGAGCCAGTAAAGGATCGTGCGGCAAAGAGGGCAGCTCACCTCTCAGAAGAAGAAATCATCTCTCAATATGGTGTGCCAAAGATCACTAGAAGAGAAACCGGCTTTTCCACGGCGTTTTCCACACTTTTTGCTGTGGAATCAGCCGCAGTCCACACCCGCCGTGGGTGTAAGAAACGACTAGTGCTTTTGGATACCCCGTGGACGGCCTGGCTCTCGGGTGGCCCTGTGGAAAAGTCCACGGGTGGCTTTTTTCACGGGGTGCATGGTGACATGGCCGCTGACATGGCCGATGGCATAGCTGATATGACAGAGTGTGAAAAAAGCCAGTGTGGCATGTTTCACGGTAGATTTCACACCTTGAACAAGCCATTATGCGACACGTGTCATATTTCACACCTTCGATAAGTCACTATGCAACACGTGTTCGTTCCTGTGTGGTGGTACGCATTAATTAATTATTAATTGATTTCCAATATTAAGTTTGAATATTAATGGATTTAATTTATTGTTATTATGATGATGATTATTATTATTATTATAGGGAAAATGGACAGTGGCCTTGATGAGAACATTATTAAATAACAAAACATTGAAATTATGTTTTTAGAAATTATATTTATTCGCTCAGATACCAAAACACACCCTTTGCAGGGAAGGAGAGTTTGCCTTAGTGTCTATGTTGAGTTGCGTCTCCTACTCTCTGTAATCTAATAGGCATATTCATTTTTTTTCCCTCGGTTGTCCCTCCCTTGACTGGGGTCAGAAAAGCATTCATTCCACAGCTTCTCCTCATCTCCGTTACATGTTTATGGATACTTTCCTATTGTCACTTTGGCAGTATTATGTCAAAATCACTCCAAACTATGTACCATCTACCCATGCAGGTTTCTTGTAGCTATCCTTCCATAGGGAATCATAAGTAATATGGAGCTTGAAATCCGGCCCTCTTGGATGACACTCTATCCCTGCTCCTTCAGCTATCCATGCCTCTGCACAGATCATGCATACATCCTTGCATTGCTGTTAGCAGCTGACAATGGCAGCCTAGATTTGTTCCAGCAAACACCCAACTCAACTTATCACACCAGTTCCTATTCTCAATTGCATCTACCACTCTGTAATCCAAAGGCATTTACCTTCCAAGACGGTTGTCCCACCATTGACTGGGGTCAGAAAAGTATTCATTCCACAACTTCTCCTCTCTGTTACCTATTTCTGGATACTTTCCTATTGTCACTTTGGCAGTATCATGTCAAAGTCACTCCAAACTATCAAAGGTTCACTCAACCAGCTAACTTGCAGAATTCTTGAAACATGAAAATTTAGGGCAATTCTGATAAGAGAGGAAAACAGAGTGAAATGTGTTGAAGAAGGTACCTTGATTAGCATTGTCTGATTTTATGAATTGTGCCGCTGCTGCGGCTTCCAGTTGACCATCTACCCATGCAGGTTTCTTGGACCTATTTTTCCACGGGGAATCACCCCTTCCCGCATCATTGCTCATAGGTCTCCAAAGCCTCCATCCGCGCCCTTGTTGTGCATATCCTGCAATCATCAAACTCCACGACACCACATCTCGTTCAGCCATACTGTCAAACACTTCCTTTGCATCCTCGATGCACCCACATTTGGCATACATGCAGTCCACCAGGGCAGTTTTCAGAATGACATCGGGTACAATTCCAGATTTGACGATGTCACCATGGACCTCTTTGCCCTTTTCCAGAGCTCCCAGGCTTGCACATGCATTACAAACAAATGTGATGTGGTTGGGCTTCACCCCTTTGCGCAGCAGTTGCTCATAGGTCTCCAAAGCATTCCTACCACACCCATGCTTGGTAACTCCTGCCAACATTATATTCCACGTGATCAAAGATCATTGAGGCATTCTGTTGAACACTTGGTGAAAATCCATGATGCTCCCGCACTTAATATACATGGAGACAAGGGTGTTGAGTAGAAAAACATTTGGCGTGAATCCACTTTGAAGTATGTGAGTGTGCGCCTGCTTTCTAGCTTCCAGACCTTCCATCTTGATGCACTTAAGCAAGAGATAGACATACGTACCTGAATCTGCTGAAATGCCTCATTGGTTTAAAGGTTGTAGAGCCTCTGTTAGTCTGCCTGCCACAAAGCATCTTCACATGCCCAGAAGTGCCAGAAGAGGCATTGTGGACTCCCTCTCTTGATCCTCTTTCAGAAGTTGTGGTCATGGATTGAAAGCGGAATGAAATCATGGCCAACGACACAATGAAGAGATAGACACAAATAGCTCTGTCGGAAATATCAGCAGCCACAATACTCAAGCCCTGTCAGTGGCCCACAGCAAAACCAAGGTTCACTTTGGGCATACACAGCTTCTTTTATATGAACATGGCAAATATTCATAAGTTGAACTCCTGGAGTGGATTTTATAAACCCCTGACTTCATCTTTTGACAGCGAATGAACATGAAAAGCTGAAAGCATGTCACATCACTTCTTAGACAACCACATTGCCTAACCTGCAAATGGGCTTGTTGTACAAGCCCATATCCTCAAGGTTTATGCAGGAAGATACTTGTACCACACCCTTTCCACATCCTACCAACTCGCTACCAGAGCATTTAAAAGCAATGCAACTAACCTCATTGGCAATAGCTGTTCAGCCCCGTGCAGTAGCTACTACAGACCATGCCAAGGTGGCCATGTTCAAAACCAGTGTTTCAGAAATGCCTGGTAAGCCATTATCAAAGCATCAGCCAATAGAACAACATGAGATTGACACTTAGCAATAACACACAACACCTTTTAGTCACTACAACACAAAGATCATGGTGTACGGTGGGTTCAAGATATCCACCGCTCGCTACTACCTTTCAGTCACAATCAGGTGCGTTCTTTAAGCAGATCCAAGTACTAAACATATTTCTTAATCTAGCTATATATGCCTTTATCAACGGTAGAAAACAACTTTTTTCCCTTGTAGGCCAATACAATATTACAAATCTAACTGACCCTTCGATGGCTAACCTACAGTCATGTCAAAACACAACACAATCTCCATGAGAGACATGATAATGTTCATGTAAGCTGCCGGTTAACTTGACAATGCAGTTTCATACACAACAAAGTGAGAGATATCCAAGCCACACCAGAAAGCAGTGCTATGCTCTAAAATGTGCCAGCAAAAAAATAAGGAAATACGGCAAACCCCTCTTGCTAGCACAATGCACAAGTTCTCACCTCTGCCCGTATGAGCATGTCAGTGCATGCTACTCTCATTTAGCACGCAACATGCAATCTTTAGCATATATAAGAATGGTCCATCTCTTCCCAAAATTCTTCCTATCACCTCTTGGACTTCATTTTCATTCCCTTTATCAGAGATAACTAGTTGTATATAACCCATGAACAAAAGTTGACTTGCGGAGTTCAGTTTGAAGTTCACTCCTAAGCTTAAATTTACCTCCTATCTCCTGCAAATGAGTTAATCTCAAAGATAGTAACAGACCTGTTCTAATTTAGATGAAGCAGAGAGAGTGTCGCGCACCTCCCTTCGGTAAGCTCCCCCTCAAGTCATAGTTACTCGCTTTGATGCGCGCGCCTGACTCCCAACCTGGCCGCCCGGCCAACTTGGAGCTTCGGCTGCTCACCGGGGCATAACGGTCCCCCTTTGTTCTCCCAAAGAACCCTCCACCGATTTGGAACCAACGGGAATTCCCTTTTGTAGTTGGCAGTCCGGAACAGCTCCCCACTCTTTGGTCGCTTTCCGGCTCGCTCGCTTACTCACTAGTTTTTGGTCACCAACGGGCTTGCACCGTTCTCGGGGTTACTACTCCCTATATATACTTCAGTAGCTGTCCGCGGGGGTTTCACAACCAGCCATGCCATTTTATGGCGAACCACCACGAAGACCCTCGATTCCCGGTGGTGAGTCGCGGTGAGTCTTGGCCCACTCACCGCGGCCCCAATGGACCGTGATGAGTCCCAAGACTCCCACGACTCCCACCTCAAGGTCTCCCCCCATGGTGAGTCCTATGCCACCCCCACTAAGTCCCGCTAAGCTACCACCACCCCTTGTGGAGCCACCCCCACCGCAACCCGGTGTGCGGGGCTCCACCTAGTGAGCGCCTCCGCCTCCTTGAGTGCCTTGGGTACTCAAGGGTGCTTCCCCCGTACCTATCGCTGCTACTGCCCCCACCACAGGGGCAGCCCCTCTTGTGTCCCGACCCCCCCTGCCCTCAAGGCAAAGGGCCGCGACACACACCCCTACCAACAGGGAGTCGATGTCCTCATCAACTTGTCCATTTTGTAGAAACGAACATCCAAGTTGTGGCGTCCCACATCAAGGAGTTTGTTTCCGTACCATGGCGTCCCATGGCAAAGAACCAAACCCCACACTTGACTCTACTCTCCACTAGCTAGTTTGGCCGACTTCCTCCAAGTCCCGGCCAAGGGTGGAGCCTCTCAAGCTCCTCCCAGTGCACTCTTCTTGGCCTACTTCAAGGCCAAGGAACGATCCTCCTTGAGGATCGAATCGCCTTACTGCAACAACATTGCTTGCGACCGCTCATGATGCCGCTTTTGGCATCACCTTGAGCAAGGGTTCACCTGGAACCCTCTTTGACTAGGAAGATAACCTTGAACCAACCGTGCGCCCCAATCACTACAATTGGGTCCGCCTTGGAATGCTGGCCTGAGGTACGGGAACAAGCCGCACTACGACTTCGTCCCGAGGCTTCACGATTATAGTACGTGAACGGAAGCACGTAGCTTCCGCGTTAGCCCGCACTACAAGGCCACCCCTCGGTAGCGCAGTTATAGTACGCGCACGCGCCAGGTGCGCACTAGCACGTGAACTCCCAAAGAAGGCGCAAGTTTCCTTGCCCCTTGGATGGGGGTCACCCGATTTCGGCACTACGCAAACACACGATTAACCCAATTTACCTCTCCCACTTTTATAAGCTAGCATGCATTCTACACACTAGCCAACCATACCATGCATCACCATTCCAAACAAAATAGGATGCACAACATTTGGAACCCATTTCCTTTATAACAAATTTTTGTACAATACAAGTTTTTGTAATCGGATTCCTAAGCTAGCTAAGCCGGGCTAAGCATGCATTTCCTCCCCCACGCTCCAAGGTTGATGTCCCCATCAACGTTTCTTCCGCTTTTGAGGTCGCCCTTCGAAAGCTGCAACCGCCTCGGATGCGTTTCCCATTTCTGAGGCACGCACCCAAGATGCCTCCACATGATGATAGCCCTTCCATTTGACGAGATACTCCGTTTCTCGGTTCTTGAACCTCCTCGACTTAAGTATTGCCTCCACCTCGTACTCAGGTTCATTTTCATGATCCAACAGCATAGGTGGCGGACGCAACACTTGATGTCGATTCGGACGTGCTTCATCTTTGAAGTAAGGCTTCAAAAGGGAGACATGGAATACTGGGTGCACCTTGCTGTTTGCCGGCAGCTCCAATTCATACACATCCTCATTCATAACCTTCCGAATGCGAAAGGGTCCCGCATACGGAGGTACGAACTTCGGACTCACTTCCGGAGGTAGTCGGAAATTCTTGATGTTCAACAGACCTCTGTGCCTGCCTCAAACTTCACTTCCCTCCGCTTCCATTTGCCTGCCTTTCATACTGTTTCCTAGCTTTGGCAATGTTGTACTTTGCGAGCTTCAACAAACGCTCGCGTTCTTCCAGTACCGCCGCTACTGCCGGTTCCTCAACGTCCTGGGCGGCCCAACTTGTCGGCACCAGAGGTGCTTTTCCATAGACCAATACGAAAGGGGAAACTCCCGTTGCGGAGTGTTCTGTGTTATTATAACAGAACTCTGCCCCGTCTAAGTGTTCCATCCAGCCTGGTTGGTCTGCCGACACGTAATTCCGCAAGAATTGCTTCACTACGGAATTCACTCTTTTCGTTTGGCCGTCCGTCGTAGGTCGGAAGGCGGTGCTCATCTTCAGCCTCGTCCCCATCTTCTTCCAAAGTGTCCTCCAAAATTTACTCGTAAACTTTGGATCGCGATCCGAGACAATATCCTTCGGGACTCCATGATGCTTTAAGACGTGGGCAAAGTAAAGTCGCCCTGTCTCCTGCGCCGTTGCCATCTCCTTGGTGGGGATGAAATGGCCCATTTTACTGAACCTATCCACCACCACCATGATTGCATCGAATCCTTTTGACAGCGGCATAGCAGTCATGAAATCCATCGAGACGCTTTCCCAAGTCCCCTCTGGAATCGGCAAGGGTTGTAACAGCCCCGCTTGCTTTTTGTACTCACTCCGGTTTTGTTGGCATGTGGTGCATGTCTTGACATACTCCTCTGCCTCCTCCCTCAGTTTGGGCCAGAAATACTCTTTCTTCAAGAGTGCCGCAGTGCGCTTGGCTCCGCCGTGGCCCGCAAGCGGGCTATCATGGCATTCTCTCAAGAGGCTATCTCTGATCCCTCCCTTTGGCACGTAGAGACGTTTTTGCTTATACCGGAGCAGTCCATTTTGCAAGTGGAACTGCGATTTAACCCCCATCCTCAAGTCCTGCATCACGAACTTCGCCAGCTCATCCTTAGGGTAAGCCTTCCGGATCTTCCTTTGGAGCGCCGTCTCGCCCTTGTACACCAACAAGAGCTGCTACTTTCTACTTAAAGCATCGGCCACCACGTTGTCTCGTCCCGGTTTGTACTGGATATCCACGTCGAACACCACCAAAGTATCTTGCCACCTAAGTTGTTTTGGGGACAACTTGGGCTGCGTGGCAAAATACTTCACCGTGACATTGTCCGTGAACACCTTCACTGGGTTGGAACCAACATAGTGGCGCCAAAGCTCAAGACAGTGCACCACCGCCTTCATCTCTTTTTCGTGCGTCGGCCACCGTCGCTCCACTTCATTCAGTTTCTTACTTTCGTAAGCCACTGGACGTTCATCTTACATAAGTACACCCCCAATCGCGAAGTCCGACGCATTTGTATGAATCTCAAATGGACGATCAAACTCCGGGATTTTCAAGACTGGAGTTTCCGCCATCCACTGCTTCAATTCAGCAAAAGCTTGGCCACAAAATGTGTTCCATACCTAGACTTTGGATTTACATAGAAGGTCCGACAGCGGCCCCGCGATCTTGGCGAAATTTCTCACATACTTCCGGTAATAGGAGGCGAGTCCTAGGAAGGATCGCACTCCCGAGACCGAAGTCGGAGGCTCCCAGTCCAAGATCGCCCTCACCTTTCTGTCATCCATTTTGATCCCATCCTGTGTAATCACATGCCCCAGGAACTCCACTTTCGTGACCCCGAATTCGCATTTTGAAGCTTTGGCGTACAGCTTCCCTTCCCGCAACTTTTGGAACACCCTTTTGAGGTGCTCCAGGTGTTCCTCCTTTGTTTTCGAGTACACCAAGATGTCGTCGATGTACACGATCACAAAGTCATCCAACCACTCCTGAAAAAGGCTGTTCATCAGCGTGCTAAAGGTCGCCGGTGCATTAGTGAGCCCAAAAGGCATCACCAAGAACTCATATGAACCATACCTTGTCTTGCACGCGGTCTTCTCCTCATCTCCTTCCGCCACCGAATTTGATGATAGCCGGAGTGCAAGTCGATCCGGCTGAAATACTTCGCTCCTGCCAACCGGTCGAAAAGGTCGTCGATCCTTGACAAAGGGTACCGGTTTTTAATAGTCACCTTATTCAAAGCCCTGTAATCGACACACATCCGCAGCGTCCCATCCTTCTTGTCTGCGAATAGCACCGGGGCTCCGTAAGGTGACTTACTCGGCCGGATGTACCCCTTTGACATTAGATCCTTGAGCTAAGTCTTCAGCTCGACCAACTCTCTGTGGCTCAACCGGTAGGGCGCCTTGGCAGGCGGTTCCGATCCCGGTATCACCTCAATCTTGTGGTCAACTCCTCTTCGCGGTGGCAAGCCGCTTGGTAAATCCTCCGGCATCACATCCTGGTATTTCTCCAAAATCCCCTTGATCCAATCTGGGCTCGGCTCCCCATCGCCTTCTCCTTTCACTTCTCTAATGTAAAGCAAAAACTGGGACTCATGTGCCTCCTCCACGGCCCACTCCTTTGCTGACAGAAGGTTTATTCGCCCTCCCACGGATTTGGGCGTTTCCGACACTCGTAAAACCTCGCCACCATTCCCACATGGCAGCGTGACTACTCTCTTGCGGCCATCTATGACCGCTCCGGATTTGATCAAAAAGGTCATCCCCAAAATGAGATCCACTCCATCGATCTCGCAGATGGTGAAGTTCTCACGTCCTTCCCAACTCCCCAGTTGAAGAGGAACATCAAACGCCAACCTTGTCGCCAACTGAGGTTCTCCTTTGGCAAAGCGCATCTCAATAGAGGCCCCCACGTCACTTGTCGGGAGTCCCAACTTTCGCGCCGCCGCCGGCGTCATGAAGGAGTGCGACGCTCCTGTGTCCACCAACAACGACACGTTAGTTCCGGATATTATCCCATCCACGAACAATAACTGACTCCCTTTACGCAGGGCGCCAGTTTCCTGATACAACTCACAAGAATAGTTGCCTACCTTGCAAGTCCTGGCGACCACCGCTTCCACCAAGCGACTAATGGTATCTTCCGACAGCTCCGTGGTTGCCCGAGTCATGTTCAATTGTGGAGGTTTTGTGCACTTCTTGGCCATGTGCCCGGGCTCCCCGCAATTGAAACACACTCCATCAAAGGTTGCCTTCTGTCCGCCATAAGCCGCTCCACCCGCTTTTCCTTTCGAAGCACCGGGTGCCGCCTTGACGTGTGAAGGCCCTCCCTTCGATTTCCACGTGCCATTGTCGCCGCGTGGCCTATCCCACTTCTTTTCCGGTCGGAAGGAGTCACCTTCCCGCCGGGTCTTCTTGTGGTTCAGCTCCGTACGGCCTTGTCTCTCACCCCTAGGGACATCCGAGAAACATTCAGCCCTCTCAATTGCCTCGTTCAAAGTCTTGGGTGGCTTCTCCTCCAACTTCCGCCTGGCCCATGGGGCCAGTCCCGCCACAAAGTTGAAGACCATTTCTGGTTCTGCCATGTCCGCGACTTCGAGCAACAGCACATTGAAAGCCTGGACATACCCCCGAATGTCATCTGTTTGCTTCAAATTCCTCAACTTGTCCCGGGCAAGCCAGGATGCGTTGAGGGGCACAAACTGTCTCTTCATCAATTCCTTGAACCCACTCCAGTTCAAGGTTTCTGGGCTTGGGCCTCGGTCGTGAAGGCGTTTCTGCCACCATTGTTGAGCATAGCCCCTCAAATAGGTGGGAGCCACTTCCACCCGATCCTCGTCACTCAACTTGGCCGCCCAGAAGTACTGCTCTAGCTCCAGGAGCCAGGTGTTGAGTGCCTTCTGATTTCGAATGCCCTTGAAGGTGCCGGGTTCCTTAGGCTTCACCTTCAACTTTGCCTTAGTGGAAGTGGCATTAGCCGCCTTCAACACGTCTTTCAACGTCCCGCCAAACTGCGCCAACAACCCTTCCCAAAAGGCTGCCGGCATGGGAGGCATCTCTTGGTTTGTCGGAGCTCTCAAGGATTCCTCGGGCTCCGACTCCTCGGATTCCTCCCGCTCTTGAGCGGCCTCGTTTTCGGAAACATTCATCGCTTCCTCAAACGGCCGCCTCGGTGACACGTCGCCCCCATCGGGCTCACCAGGATCATCATCTTTTGGGCCGTTCCGCTTTCGCTTTGGCTTGCCCGACCCCATGATGAGGCCAATCCCAAGGACGATCGCGTATTGAACTCTAAGCTCTGATACCAAGTATCACGCACCTCCCTTTGGTAAGCTCCCCCTCAAGTCATAGTTACTCGCTTTGATGCGCGCGCCTGACTCCCAACCTGGCCGCCGGGCCAACTTGGAGCTTCGGCTGCTCACCGGGCATAACGGTCCCCCTTTGTTCTCCCAAAGAACCCTCCACGATTTGGAACCAGCGGAATTCCCTTTTGTAGTTGGCAGTCCGGAACAGCTCCCCACTCTTTGGTCGCTTTCCGGCTCGCTCGCTTACTCACTAGTTTTTGGTCACCAACGGGCTTGCACCGTTCTCGGGGTTACTACTCCCTATATATACTTCTGTAGCTGTCCGCGGGGGTTTCACAACCAGCCATGCCATTTTATGGCGAACCACCACGAAGACCCTCGATTCCCGGTGGTGAGTCGCGGTGAGTCTTGGCCCACTCACCGCGGCCCCAATGGACCGTGATGAGTCCCAAGACTCCCCACGACTCCCACCTCGAGGTCTCCACCCCATGGTGAGTCCTATGCCACCCCCACTAAGTCCCGCTAAGCTACCACCACCCCTTGTGGAGCCACCCCCACCGCAACCCAGTGTGCGGGGCTCCACCTAGTGTAGAACGGAAATGCGGCGCCGCATTTCCGTTTTGTATATTGGGCCTGGAGCTGTGCCACGGAAATGTGTTGCCGCATTTCCATCCATGTGAGACCTTCAAACTTTCCAGACCGGAAATGCGGCACCGCATTTCTGTCCAGCTGAGACCTCTATACTTTCCCGAACGGAAATGTGGCACGGCATTTCCATTCATCAACTAACGTATGTGAAGTGGGAACGAAAATGCGGTACCGCATTTCCGTTCACATTGAAAATCATGAACCACGGGAACTGAAATGTTGTGCCTCATTCCCGTCCCAATCGCACCTTTCGACATTCCAGAACGGAAATGCGGCGCCGCATTTCCCTTTTGAATCTCATACATGGAGCTATGGGACGGAAATGCGGCACCGTATTTCCGTTCAACAACTAAGGTATGTGAAGGTGGAACGGAAATGCGGTGCCGCATTTCTTCCAACATGTATGGATGTGTAGCAGAGTGATGGTACTTAACGGAAATGCGGCGCCGCATTCGCATTTTCGCTCCACTGATCAGACGTTGGGACGGAAATACCTTGAAATGTGAACACGTGGAGCAACGGAATTGCTGCACATGTCGGCACTCTATCTGACTGAAGGGGCATGAGGCGGCGCGGCCTAACCGTTGGATAATGATGTTTGTTTTTCGGACGGCAGGCGTACCCTCAACGATTCGAATTTCGTAATGACGCAAACTCCACGAGGAGACACTTTCGTCCAATCCTTTCGAACCCAAGTGGTGCATCACCGCCGTTTCATCTACTTTTGTCGTGTCTCCTCAGTCACCCCTCTCGCGCCCTTTCCATCTGCACTCTTTGCCCTTTTCCCTCTCTCTGTTCTTCTTATGCTCGAACCTGAGAGGGGGGGAGGTCGTGCACCAGACAGGAGACCTCGTCGCAAGCTCCGGAAATTATACTTCGGACGTAGGCCAATGCCGAAGGGGAGGAAGCAGATGCGTCTACAGGAGGAGATTGCCATCTCCGAGCAGCAGGCCACTCAGGCAACCCAGCCACCAGTGAGAGCTCCATGCGATCGGGCTGCGCGCAGCTGATCGAGCACCGAACCCCCCATTTTTGCTTCTGTAATTCTTAGACTGAATGCTAGGAGACTTGAATGCAGAACATGTTTGCATGCCTAAGGAAAGGTGGACGTGCTGGAGGGATCGCAGGAATCCGAAGAGCCGCAGAAGAGTCCGAGGAGCTAGCTGCAGCAGCGTACACCCACCCGATCCCCGAGCGCGGGTATTCCTGCCGGGCCTAGCCCTCTGCGATTCAAAGACGCGTCCTTCGAAGGGCAAGTTCAAAGTCCCAGAGATCGACTCGCGTTCTTCGTCATGGAGAATCGCCAGCAGGGGTCGGGCCCTTCTCCAGCAAAGTCGAAGAAGAAGCAGCCCGTCCCTCTACTGGCTTCTGAACCGGCTCAGGCCGATTCACCCCCCCCAACGCGAATGAAGCAGCAGGGTAGAAGACAGATTCAATTGCAGCAGACACCTTCACCTGCAAGGATGAGGAAGCAGAAGGCAATCAGGGCGAGGGCGAACAATCTCCCGCAAAACCGCTTCCACGAGCTGAAGCTCAGTTCCTGGAGGATTTCCCGCCTGCAGATGTTGGGGCCGACTCTGCTGCAGCGAAGGCAATGGGGATCGACCGTTGATCTCGATTTGGTACCGGAGGAGGTGCTGCCGCTGAACGTTCGCAGCAGACCTCACCACCGATAGCAAGCAGGCCCGGAGGAGGCCTCTGCAATGGCAGAATTGCCCGCAGACAGGCCCCAGAGTGCAGCTCCAGTTGAGATGCTCCACTGCTCAGCCACTACCGGCACCTACAGACATGTCTCCGGAGATTTCAAAAGTGCAGCGGATAAAATGTTGGAGGAGACACACAGTAGCATTGGCAGAGTTCTGGGCAGCAGGGTATTCCAGCGGACTCTTCGAATCCCACTCTGTCGCATGGTCTCCCTTCCCATCGTCAGGCAGGCCCTTCCCGAGATGTGGATAAGCTCAAGTTCGCATTTCGAGAAGGGTACCGTCTGGGATCGGCAGCGTTTTACGTTTCCATTGAGAATGGGACGGCGAAACTCGTGGACCCACTGCCGATGAATTGTCAACGTGGGATACCCACTGGCACACTCGCAACCACGAATTCGAGGCGACGCTGAAGGGTGATCAGACTTCGGCCATATGTCGGGTAAAATGTTCTTTGTGTGGGACGGGAATCACCGACTTCTCGCCTGGTGGGAGTACATCAAGCAGAACCATGCCAAGCACATTGGCTGGCATTACATGGTGGAGTGTGTCATCCTCAAGGTGAAGGCGGCAGACTCCTCCCTGCTCAAGAATGCCATGGCGGACCTCAACTCGTAAGATACTCATACCCTCCCTAGCACGTTTCGAAATGCGGTGCCGCATTTCGGTTTCCATTCTGGTTTGTTTCCGTGCTTCCGTTTACTGAACTGGAGAGTGTGCCTTGCAGCGTACCCACATGCAACACATATGCTGTAGGGTGAGGAAAACTGGTCTCACTGATCCGCAGATGTTTGCGGAAATGCTGGAGCCCGAGCTCATTCAGAAAGCCGTTGCAAAAACAGACCGGACATGGTATCGTCTCACTATGGATGGAATGGTGGAGGTGATATACGAAGTAAGTCGTCCTCCAATTTCCCTCTGCTCATCCTTCCCCAATTTTCAGTAATGTTTCCACATGAATCGAATGTAACGCTTCTGCATGTTTTTGTTGGCAGTCAAACATCAAGCTGGATTTGGCCCATGCCAAACGCTTCTTCATGGAAAGTGAGGGAGGTCAAAACGTTGCAGTCATTGACTGAGCACTTGAAGGAAGCCGGGTGTCAAGTCCAGAACCCAATACAAGTCAAAGCTTGTGAAGCTGGTGGCAATTGCAGATCCGGCACTTGGAAAGGACTTCATCCCCGAGATTGCAAAACACTATTCTCGGGCCATGCAGCCGACCATGCAATTGGAGAACTGCATCACCTCTCAACGGCATGTGTGGAGGCGAAAGAGAAGGTGAGGTTTCAATGCACTGAAGTTCCTTCCTAGCAATAGCCACTCTCTTCCAGCTCCTGACATTGGATCGGAAATGGCAGACACGGTGGCTGTCGATCTGGAATGCATCCGAGAGCATAAGGACAATGTGGTCTTTTCCACTCAAAGTTTCCGACCCTGCAGTGGATGTGTGGCTCAACCGTATGACTTGGTGGTTCCAGGTAATTCAAGGTACTTCCCCAGATTTGCTTTTCTGACATGAATTCCCTGAACTGCTACGTGACAATGGATTTGGGAATCGCAGGTAATGTCGAATGCGAAGGAGCAAGTCGTAATGCACACAAATTCGTTCGGCTTGTACGTCAAATGGGATGGAACACAGACATTGGAAGACTACGTGACACGTTTCAGATGTGCGTACAAGGACAACCTTTTCGCCAGAGAGCTACAGACAGCAAGAAGAGCGTGGAGTTTACACATCAGGAGGGAGCGGGGAAAGCTGCAATGCGAATTGTTTACAGGTGAAGCACAGCTGCCCTTGTATGCGAAGCCTGGTTACGAGGTTTGTCTCGGAAATGCGGCACCGCATTCGCATTTTATGTTTTTGGTGGCACTCTGCCAGTAGGTTGGTCTCAACTTTTGCTCACGCATGCTGACTGCCTTGCAGGTATATGAAATACGTGCTCCTTCAGACAGGGCCCTGGCTCAAGAGCCCCCGTTCTTCATGGCTTGGACCGTGGCGGGCCCAAGCTGTGTCTACACACCCGAGATGCAGAAACAATGGCATCCCGCGCATCTCGTTGGATGCCCGTGGTACCTGGACATGTCTGGCGGTATTGTTGACGAGTCTGAGAAAGATCTGCACGCCTTGGCAGAAGAGAAGAGAAAGGAAAGACGTGTCCCTGCTGGGCCAAAGTCGGCAAAGGAATCTGCTGCTCTGGAAGAATCCAGAAAGGCAGCTGAGATGGCACAAAACGGTGGATGCAGCTGTGCAGGCCCAACAGAAGGGGTCGAAGAAGAGGACTCGCCAGCAAGGAGCAGCTGTTGTGACACCCGCCAAAACGAAGAAGCAGAAACAGCCTGTTCAGGAAGAGGGTGAGGAAGAGGACTCCGATGGAGACTTTGCAACCAGCCCACCCCCCCAAACGCAGGCTGCCTCCCCTGTGCCCACCGTTGTCACGAGAGGCACGAGAACTGGCTCGGCAAAGAAGGCACTCTTCAACCCCCCAGGGGGCACCCTTTCGAGCCGGTGGAAATGAAGAGGCCGAAAGTGGCTCCCGAAACAGTAGTCCAGTGTGTAAATGAGAGTTTCTTGGCGGCTTTGGATGGACGGGCAGCCAAGTTGGCATACATGAAGACCATGGAGGGTCTGAAGGGCAGAGCACTGAAGAAGGCGACTGCCGAAGAGCCTTCCGACACCCCAGGATTTCAGAATATGGTCTCGTTCTTTGAGAGGTGTGTGCAGACAAGGATTGTAGGAGGGGCGGAAATGCCACCGAGTGGTCTTGCGATATGATCATCTTGGATATTCCGGACGGAGAGCCTGTGGAAGGACTGCAAGCTTTGCCATCTTGGAACAGGTACTCGGAGACTTTTGAAGAAAGGATTCGGGCTTGCCCGCATGGTGTTGGACGACAGAGGCTGTGTGGTTGTCCTGGCAAGCAGAGGAAAAAACACTCAGACAGGAATTGCGAAGTGGACCCGCAAGAGCGCCGTCCCGATTCTGAAAAAGAAGTGGACGTGCATCAACACACTGGGCCTTGGTCGGAAGGGGAAAAGGTGATTACGACACTGGCACTCGTCCATTCATTTGCTTGGGTGTTTTCAAATGCGGTGCCGCATTCGGTTTCTAATCGTTTTCCCCCTGTGTATGCAGACGAAGCAGTTCGATGCATACTGCTTTGTGAAGGAGAACTCCACCTTTGCTTTCCGGAAGGAGGGAGGAAAGGTTGACCCAAACTGCGACCCCTCGATTACGACGTTCTGTTCAACAACGTTCCCAAGGAACTTCTCCCTCATAGCCTCACTTCAACGGAACCCCTGCGGTACTCACGGACTCGGAGCCCTGCCTTCATTCAGACAATTATGGAGACATGCACAGACTGGAGGGCACAGTGCTCGACCTCATCTGTGGGACAGGTATGCAGAATCTTGATCTATGCTGTTCTGCAAATCTCGTTAGGATGTAGTTCGCAACATCTGAAGCGCCATGTGGTAATGTGTGGATGGCATTGTAACAGTGCCTCAATGTGGGCTGGGCGGTTTTCCGACCGGCACCTCTTTGCCTACGAGGATGATTCATCCGTGTGGGGATCCCATCTGGAGGGCTGCAACGGAATGTGAGGCTCCCGACAGAGCGGAAGTCTCCTCGGATTCGTCGGAGTCCGAGAAAACACAGTGGACATTGATGCGGAGGAGAACCCGGAATACGAGTGAGTGCAAACATTGTAAGTTTGCAAAGCCTCTGGGTCATTTATGTCAAACGAATTTCCCGACTGTGGTTCTCATTAGTCTCGTTGATGATTGTCATGTGCAGGATTGCAGGGTCCGGGTCGAAACATGTAGGGCCTACACTTCCTGCCAGGAAGAATGTCCCGTTCTTTGCGAGGGCCGACTTCATGACGAGCCCGGTGAGGGACTACTCCCTTCCTAGTTATGCAGCTAAACTCGCAAATACCGATTAGAAGAAGTGAGAATCCCAGTAAAGTAGAGCAGATTTTGGAGAGGGCTAGGGAGGACAGAAGGATAAGGAAAGAGTTGGCAGCAGCTCAGACAGGTAGACGGGTACGAAAGTACATATGTGATTCATCGGATGAGAGCGACGCAGACAGGGAGGAAGACGACCCAACGGAGTGAGATGGACAGTTCCGCAAGGGGAAGATGGGATTTTCGAAAGCCTGGCCAACGAGCAGTCCGCTGGAGATGAGAAAGGCACTGAGGGGGTGGAGGCGGAGCAGGACAGTCTAGAACAGGATGAGGATTCGGATGATTTTCAAGATTAATAGAATTTTAATGAAGTCTCTGTAAATGTAAATTCTCTTCCAGAGTATATAAAGGAAATTCTGCCAGACATTCGTGACCCCTCTCCAGTGTGCATTCCAGCCACACAATCGCCAAACCACGACGCTCCCAAAATCAGAAATGGTGCCCACGCATTTCCAAAATTTTGGCAACTCTAAGAACCTCTTTTGGAAATGCGGCATCCGCATTTCCAAAACAGGGGAGGGACTAAATTTTCATTTCAATGTTGGCATAGTAAAAAGTAATCTGAATTGGAAATGCGGTGCCGCATTTCCATTAATTTCCTTTGTCCACACGCCAGTTTTGGCCTCTCCCGCTCATTGCATGGATGCCACCACGCTTACAGAGGTCGAACGAGGAGGTCGAACAAGGAGGTCGATATGGCGGAATTGAAAATGCGGTGCCGCATTTCAGTATTGGGGATGGTCGTTGTTCGAACTGCAGGCCCATCAGCAAAAATTGGCACCGCATTCCATTGTTAAAAAAAAGTCGATGACGGACATGGAAATGCGGCGCCGCATTTCCAGAACGGACATCGCAATTTGTCCATTTGCAGACCCTCTCTTGGAAATGCGGTAACGCATTCCATCGCGCTGGTCGGAAATGTCACACTTTTCGAAGTGTTGGACGGAAATGCGGCACCGCATTCCCTTGTCCAAAAAGAAGTTTCCATTGCCAAGCTGAAAATGCGTCGCCGCATTTGCAATGCCAACCTCGTTTTCTGACCAATTTATAGACCCGTGTTGGTATTTCGTGTACCTGGACGGAAATGATGCACCGCATTTTCTTGTCCCACATGGAAATGCGGTGCCGCATTTCGATGTCCGACATGGCGTTACTCTGGTATATTCTTGACACATGACTCACATACCGGTTACTCTGCTATATTCATCCGGACAGACACATTGTAGAAATGAGACATCAAATTGTAAACAGTGGGCCAATTCCGACAGTTATTCAACACAATGAACACAATCATACAGAAGTGAGGTACGATGGGTTTATTGATCGGACACGATGTCTCACATTTACCAACTGCAGACAAAACTAAGCCCTTCCTCCTTCTACATGGGCTTCACCAAGTCGACGGAACTTCGATACCCCTCAAAACAAGCTCATCACTGCTGCGGCACCTCGAGGTAAACTGCAATTCGGTCGTTCTGCTGCCCTTGCTGGAGCCGACGACAATGTCATGTCCTTCAATGATACCACCATCATACATTGACAAGGTCACTGTGGGCCTCATGTGCCCGTGCGATTCGTCTTCGCAACGCAGCCGAATGTCTCCATAACACTGGAAGAGCGGAGTGATCTGCACGTATATAGTTTTCCCCGGTGCCGTCCTCCCTGGTCCACTGGCAGCAGTTCCAAGCGCCAAAGCGAGGCCGTGCGTGATCTATCCGGCATCCCTTTCCAGCTTGGTATATTGAGGTCAACAATTTTCAGGACCCACGGACCGCATTGACCCTCGCCCTCACCTCGCTCAAAGCGATAATCGCCCTCCAGATACTCCATTGCGCGCAAAGACTCTTGCTTGATTCCAGCAGCGTCTGTGAAAACAGAGAGCCAGACAATGATGTCTCCTGATTCTGGTTTGAACATAGCATAATCGTGGCCATGATAAGGGCAGTCGGCTGGATTTCGGCGGCACGACATCCTTGAAAAAGAGTCGCGGAGTACGCTCAATGACAGCAGCTCCCGGATGGAGGAGGAGGACCGGGTGGCTGGAAAAAGTTCAAGCTAACGCTGCAATTCCTCACAAACACTCCAGGGCACATTTAAATTTCCCCCCTACAGGATCCTGGACCGATGAAGATTGGCTGCTGCATGAATGTAGCCGTTTCACAGTTTCCTACCCTGCCATGCAAACTATGAGCAGTCACTGCCAGGTGGCCGATAGCCACTGGACACGACGAAGTCCATCCCCTCTTCGATGTAAATGCGGCGCCGAATTTCCATCCGGGGGATGGACTTCAGTGGCAGATCTCAAACTATAACTTGTTGATGAGAAAGATGTATGGGTTCATCCACCGCTGGCGTGATGAACACGTTCCACCTCCGTCGGTGGGTACGTGTGACCCAGATGCTCCATTATTGGAGGCCGGACTGCTCTTCCGCTTCGCATCATTTCCAAAATCTAAGGGCTTCGTAGCTGTCCGCAAGGTCATCGGCATCCAAGTCGTCCTCAGGTCCTCCTTTGCAAGGATGCCGTGCTTCCGGAACCGGGACGACTGCCCATTTGGAGGCATCGATTATGCAATGTATTCGGCCACATCAGGAGACATTGTTATCTGGTACACAGATTACACAGAAGATACTGGTTCGATTGTGGAAACATTGGTGGCTTTTGAGTATATCGTAGGCCACTACGCCTTCGAGCGGGGTGACGATCTTGGTCTGAGGAGTCCGTGGCTCCTGCGCATCCTCGATTCCGATTTTCCCAGCTACGACGGTCACCCATGCAGAAGAAGGCGCACTGCTATGCTGTTGCGGTGGAACTGCTGCCACTGGATGTGGGTGGACTCCATCGGAGAGACCTATTCTCCTGAAGGAGTGCGCTCCTCTTCTCCATTGTATGGGGACATTTGCATTGGTGTGGACGACGAAAACGTGAAGATTTCCATATTCGATGGTGGTATGATTGAAGGGCAGGACATTGTGGTGAACATCACTAGGGGCGGTACAACGGCTGCAATCGACTTTACATGGAGGAGCCCCATGACTCATGAGCTAGTTCTGAGAGCAGTCGAAGTCCCATTGACAACGTGACTTGTATTCAGTAGGCACAGGGCTCAAGATTTGATGGCACAATCAGCACAGTAGACGTGCTTCAAATGCAATTCATGTGGATCAATAAAAACCTCATTGTGCCCTCTTTTTATTCTATTCTGTGTCCATCGTTCCCAGAATGCGTCATTGCTCATTTCGTTTGGGATTGGGAGTGTGGGTGGATTTTGCAAATGGCTGGTAGGCTGAAATGGGCCCCCATTGTACAGAGCAGTACCACCCTACCATTCGCGAAACATTGCCTTTCAATATATAATTCTAAATAACATTGCCGAACCTCCTTCATCGGGAGGTCCTTCTCCCCCTATGACCGTGGCACCCTAAACCCTATTCCCGCGGACACTCATTTCCGGAAAATAGTGTTGCTCATGTTTTTTTCCACACTTACGACTCTGCTCATGGCTCATGCCGCTCATGGCTCATGGCTCATGAAATAGCAGCCCCCCAAGCATGTCACATAGACAAGGAGTTCAACGTAAGGATGATGCAAGTGATTTGTGGCAAAAAGTGTAAATCATGCCTATGCCTGTTTGTCCTAGTTGTGTCATAGGTTGCAACGGAACGGGGCCACCTTTGAATGCGATCCCCATGCTCATTTCACCAAGGGCATTATAGACTTCATAATGTAGAGATTGAAAATGGGGTGTAGCAGGGGGTGATTCTTCATTTGCTACTAGCCCATCGTGCAAATTTCTAAACATGAACATGAAGCTCATGATCATTTTCCAAGGGCATCATTCTCAAACTCCCCATACACCACAATGTGGAAATTCTATGGTCCCATTTCACACATGTGTGTAACATGCCATGTAAACTAAGCCAACTCCCGCCACGCTCATGGCTGTTTTCACACCGTTCTTGCCTCGGGTGTGGATCACATGTAAGACACCCCACAGTTAGGGCATATTTTGACCCACACCTTGGCTCACTCTATAGACCCGTGATAAAAGCCGTGGAATGTGCTAGGTGTGAGATGGTATACCCGTGGAAAAAGCCGGTTTCTCTTCTAGTGGATGGTGCAAAACAGGCTCAAATAGGTTGAAGAAGAAAGTTCCCTTTGCTTACTTTTCCAGGATTGCCGGGCTCACATTTGGCATACATGTCCACTAGGGCAATGTTCAACATGACATCTACTACAATTCCAGCTTTGACAATATAACCATGGACCTCTGCGCCCCTTTTTAGGGCTGCCAAGCTCATATTCATAAGATAGCCTGCATTCTATTGATTCAGCTTTCCCTACATTCAGATAACATACTCCAGAGCTTCAAACCCAATTTTTGTACTTCCAAAGCCTTCCTGAAATCAGATCCTAACATCAATCAACCTAGTCTGACTTAAGTACATGTCAACAAGGTACCAGCTAACTTGCAGACTTCAACATGGAAAACTAGGGACGACTCGATAAGAAGGAAAACATGAGTTGAAGAGGAAGGTGCCCTCACCACATTGTCCTTGGCCTTGTGACATGAAAACAACTAGCTTTTCTCAAAATCCAAAGTCTGCAAAGTTTAGTTACTTGCCGAGGGAAAACAGGCAAATTGGTAGTTCAAACTTCTATTCATGTTTAAGTAGATTCTTTCTAGAGACCTGCTGGTTGACAATAGCTCCACCATGCTTCTATCATGGTGTGTATTTTTTTTCTTTATATCTAGATCTACCAGTTCCCTTTTCTTTCCAGATGGGTTTTCAAGAGATTCATATACTCAAGAATGATCCAGATTGTGTGAAGCTGTGTAGATGCGTTCAGTTTATGTGGTGTACAAGTTTTAGCTACAACTCTGTCCTAACTTAGACTTGCAATTACGTTTACAAAAGCAGATCTACAAGTAATTTTCTTTCCCAAACGACAATATACTGCTAAACGTCTTACAACAATGGTCCTGAAACCTACATGGCTTACTAGGAACAGAACTTGGAGTAGTTCCGATGCCCATCGATACGAGAGGGTTATGTTCCAGATTAGTGTTTTGATTATCTATTCTTCCATCGAACTGAGCCAGTAGTTGTAACATCATGACACATGTCCAAACTACGAATACTTGGAATTCAGAAAAATCATGCACGTACATTAGGGTTGTTGAAATCGTAGGGCTCGACAACTTCCTTTAATTTTTTCTTCAACGTTGGCACATTCGATACACTCCCACTATAATTTCCCCTTACAGACTCTTGCTGTGCTGTCCACTGTGTTGGTACTTGATAGATGTTCTCCCAGTCTGCGTGATGTGGTTCCGCATAGAATACCAAATCATGGTACTAACAAGAGCCAACCGCCCACATTTACAGGACATAAAAACTTCTTCACGTCGTACACTAAGAAAAAACCACACCTTGCGATTGCGGTTGTCGCACCATCGTGAAGGATCTTTAAAAAACTCGTGCCAGCTCTGCTCCGTGCTGCAAATTCAGGGCCGAGTCTGATGAGAGGGAAAAACATGCTGAACTAGGTCGAAGAAGAAGGTGCCCTCACCATATTGTCCTTGACCTTGTGTCATTACCCATGGAGGATTTGACTGACCATGAACCCAAGATGACCTCTTGTGTGTGCTGCTTGTGTAGTCAAGTAGGTAAAGTCGGATTGGTCTATGAGAACCACCACGGTGCAGCTGAGCGGGCAGAGATTAAAACACGGCTTGCTATCGTGATGCTTCGGCACTAAGAAGATGCAGACCCCAAAAAACACCAAGTCCCAGCCCCTGCAACATTGCGACCTAACAACCCTAAATTCGAGCACATTCATCGTCATTCATCCTAGTTCATCCTAATCATTCATTCATTCATTCATTCATATAACTATTAGAAGACACGCAATTCAGTTTCAGGGTGTGGCTTAGTGCCCGCGAGCAATGATATGTTGACACGTCGTCATTTGCAATCACATCCTGCATTTGTTTCATCCATTTATCTTTACATCGTCCACCTAGACACTCCTTGGGCAATCGACAATCGCCACGTGCAGTCGTGAATACTGGCAGTCATACATTCCCATGCCCACGTCATCCTGTTGCAGTTTTGGCATGACTCGTAGTCGTATCTACCATCTTCCCCTATCTAGTCAAATGTGTTTGACCGCAGATCCGGACGTGGCGGAGGTACAAGGTGACATATACGACTTCTGGTGGTCACAATTGGCAACCGGGACTGCCCCCTTGCATTTTGCAAACATATATGTTACGACTGGGAAAATGTGGCAGACGTTAAAGCCGGTATCTGTTGTAGTGCTCATGGCATATACATTTCCCTCCAGAAGTATCGTAGCTTCCCAGTGCTATATGAGGAATATACATGCTTGGATAATCTTCTGTAAAGGTTTTTTGCAATTGACTTCCAGTATTGCTGGGACGTGTCCTTTGTCGTTTGGGTTGTTGTGTGCACAAGGTGCAGTATGCGAATGCAGGAATGTGCAGTAGGAGTCTTCCCACTAGAACACAACACTTGCAATCTTGTAAAGGCATCACATTTGCAGTATAGTGTCATTGTATTGGTAGCAAATCGGAGTTTTCGGATAAAGGCGGATGAATACGCCACAATGGGCTACGAAATCTCCACAAAATGAATGAAGAGCAGTAACAAGGAAGCACTGTGCACTATACAGTTCAATAACGGCACCGAAATAGGGCCAGAAAACCCCTGTATCTGCATACAATGAAAGGCTTTCCTCGGATCCATTAATAGACAGAACCTAAATAAAAAAGCATGCCCATGCCATTCAGGGTCAACGGCCACATTCCATGCATTGTGGCACCAAAATGTACCTAAAGCCATGGAAACGCGGCACCACCAAATGTATATTTCCTGCCAAAAAAATATGTTGCAAGAAGATGAATGTAATAGAATTGGGTGGGATTGTCAGTTCTACATGTCGATAAAATAG
Organism: Takakia lepidozioides; assembly: GCA_030704615.1. Lineage (NCBI taxonomy): Eukaryota > Viridiplantae > Streptophyta > Takakiopsida > Takakiales > Takakiaceae > Takakia > Takakia lepidozioides. Next base: position 84,906,956 of record CM060731.1, on the reverse strand, counting down.
AGTAGCACCGCTATTGCAACTATGAAAGTGGCTGAAATTGTCTTGCAACTTTCTCTTTCCCGAATGTGGAATGTCAACCAGTTCTCCCTGTATCATGCCTGAGAGCCTTGTGCAGCTCGTTGAAGCTCAGTGTTGGAGCATGGATGAAGACGTCCATTGCGGATATGCACCTCATGCGCTTCAGAAAAATGTAATACAGGTGTTTGCAGGGGACGTATGCTGCGTTCTTCGATTCCATAACAAGGAAGTCCTCATAGTTGCAGGCTGGGTACTGAGAAACCGGGATTGCATACACGACACTGCGCGTAGCGGACCCAGCTGTGGACAACTGAAATATGCGCCCCATCTCGGGGTGAGGAACATCCCTGCAACTTTGCACAATGCAGGGCATTACAAGAGCGTTGGCCATCCTGGTGTCATTCGCCTTTGTTGGTGGCCGCCGTCTTTTCAGTTTCTCCCACCGATAGGTCGGTCTGCAAGCTGCGGGGTCACCCACCGGTATGCGGGGTGAAGAGTTTCTTGTGGGAGGAGGATGACGATTGGGAATTGGATTTCGAGGAACGTCTGTCCTCTCCACTAGTCAAAATTTTGCACATCCCAGAGCGTTTGCCTCCTCCAGGGTAAGATCTGTACCAGTTGCCACATGCCAGACTGCTGGTGGTTCAAGCATGCCTTGTACACCATACTTGGGCTTGCCGAACACACACGACATGATGTCGTGCCTGCAGAACCAGAACTCCTTCAGTGTGGTCTCTACAAACTTTGCGTACACAAATCTCCATGTGAAGCAAGGGGCAGGCACACCGCCCTACGAGCTCCTCCGAATCATCTCATTGCATGTTGCGGCCCTTTGCCTTGAGGGCAGGGGGTCGGGACACAAAAGGGGCTGCCCCTGTGGTGGGGGCAGTGGATCAAGGGGATTTTGGAGAAATACCAGGATGTGATGCCGGAGGATTTACCAAGCGGCTTGCGACCGCGAAGAGGAGTTGACCACAAGATTGAGGTGATATCGGGATCGGAACCGCCTGCCAAGGCGCCCTACCGGTTGAGCCACAGAGAGTTGGTCAAGCTGAAGACTCAGCTCAAAGATCTAATGTCAAAGGGGTACATCCGGCCGAGTAAGTTACCTTACGGAGCCCCGGTGCTATTCGTAGACAAGAAGGATGGGACGCTGCGGATGTGTGTCGATTACAGGGCTTTGAATAAGGTGACTATCAAAAACCGGTACCCTTTGCCAAGGATCGACGACCTTTTCGATCGGTTGGCAGGAGCGAAGTATTTCAGCCGGATCGATCTGCGCTCCGGCTATCATCAAATTCGAGTGGCGGAAGGAGATGAGGAGAAGACCGCGTGCAGGACAAGGTATGGTTCATATGAGTTCTTGGTGATGCCTGTTGGACTCACCAACGCTCCCGCGACCTTTAGCACGCTGATGTACAGCCTTTTCCAGGAGTGGTTGGATGACTTTGTGATCGTGTACATTGACGACATCTTGGTGTATTCGAAAACAAAGGAGGAGCACCTGGAGCACCTCAAAAGGGTGTTCCAGAAATTGCGGGAAGGGAAGCTGTATGCCAAAGCTTCAAAGTGCGAATTCGGGGTCACAAAAGTGGAGTTCCTGGGGCATGTGATTACACAGGATGGGATCAGAATGGATGACAGGAAGGTGAGGGCAATCTTGGATTGGGAGCCTCCGACTTCGGTCCCGGGAGTGCGATCCTTCCTAGGACTTGCCTCCTATTACCGGAAGTATGTGAGAAATTTCGCCAAGGTCGCGGGGCCGCTGTCAGACGTTCTGTGTAAATCCACAGTCTGGGCATGGAACACCTTTTGTGGCCAAGCTTTTGCTGAATTGAAGCAGCGGATGGCGGAAGCTCCAATCTTGAAAATCCCGGAGTTCGATCGTCCGTTCGAGATTCATACAGATGCGTCGGACTTCGCGATTGGGGGTGTACTGATGCAAGATGGACGTCCGGTGGCTTACGAAAGTAAGAAACTGAATGAAGTGGAGCGACGGTGGCCGACGCACGAGAAGGAGATGAAGGCGGTGGTGCACTGTCTTGAGCTTTGGTGCCACTATGTTGGTTCCAACCCAGTGAAGGTGTTCACGGACAATGTCACGGTGAAGTATTTTGCCACGCAACCCAAGTTGTCCCCAAAACAACTTAGGTGGCAAGATACTTTGGCGGTGTTCGACATGGATATCCAGTACAAACCGGGACGGGACAACGTGGTGGCCAATGCTTTAAGTAGAAAGCAGCAGCTCCTGTTGGTGTACAGGGGCGAGACGGCGCTCCAAAGGAAGATCCGGAAGGCTTGCCGGAAGGATGAGTTGGCGAAGTCCGTGATGTAGGACTTGAGGATGGGGGTTAAATCGCAGTTCCACTTGCAAAATGGACTGCTCTGGTATAAGCAAAAGCGTCTCTACGTGCCGAAGGGAGGGATCAGAGATAGCTTCTTGAGAGAATGCCATGATAGCCCGCTTGCGGGCCACGGCGGAGCCAAGCGCACTGCGGCACTCTTGAAGAAAGAGTATTTCTGGCCCAAACTGAGGGAGGAGGCAGAGGAGTATGTCAAGACATGCACCACATGCCAACAAAACCGGAGCGAGTACAAAAAGCAAGCGGGGCTGTTACAACCCTTGCCGATTCCAGAGGGGACTTGGGAAAGCGTCTCGATGGATTTCATGACTGCTATGCCGCTGTCAAAAGGATTCGATGCAAAAAATGGTGGTGGTGGATAGGTTCAATAAAATGGGCCATTTCATCCCCACCAAGGAGACGGCAACGGCGCAGGAAACAGGGCGACTTTACTTCGCCCACGTCTTAAAGCATCATGGAGTCCCGAAGGATATTGTCTCGGACCGCGATCCAAAGTTTAAGAATGAGACAGACTAGATTGGCAATTCGACGACCCCATTTTGTCCTCAAGGTAGAGTTCCTCCAAGAACGTTCAAGTGTGCCCGTTGCAACGCAGCACCAACATACATGTCCGTGTGCAACGCCAAACAGTACTACGTCGGGACCATCGGCCCTGCGTGCACCAGAGCATGCATTCACATCGGAAAGCATGACCACCCCCTCGCCAGAGGCAATTCCAGAATTGCTTTTCAATAGGCCCACAATATTATCACGAAGGAGGTGAGGTTGAGGCCAGGCGCAAAACCAAAGCAGATACAACTCGCATCTGAAAATTGAATTGCAATACACAAAATAATGTTGGATGACGGGAGCACAAGAGAGAAGCTGGGCGAGGGGGACATGAAGGAGCTGCTGGAAGCTGTCTCCCATGTGTGCAGCCCCAATGTCAGGAACCACATTATCGGCTACAAGAAGCAAATCGGGAAAGGATCAGACATGCAGTCTATCTTGGAAGTGAAGCGCACATGCGGCTACGACTTCATCCAGGGCAGCCTCTTTCCTAGTCAAGGCTCAGAGACGGACATGTGCTTCATATTCAAGATGTCAACGTCCGGACCGGGGAGCGGTGTCGATTTGGTGAACAGGAGGACCAGTGGAGACCTCTCAAATTGTTGGGTCATGTTCGACCACATCAGGCAAATTACCAATCACGATTGGGTGACAAAGGGGGCACACGTATACGACCCACATTGCAGAAAGTTGATGACCATTGTTATCTGCGAAATGAAAGGAGAGGACACATATTCGGAGGTGCATATGTGGCACCTTACTGCAACAACATTGCTTGCGACCGCTCATGATGCAGCTTTTGGCACCACCTTGAGCAAGGGTTCACCTCGAACCCTCTTTGACTAGGAAGATAACCTTGAACCAACCGCGCGCCCCAATCACTACAATTGGGTCCGCCTTGGAATGCTGGCCTGAGGTACGGGAACACGCCGAAGCCGCACTACGACTTCGTCCCGAGGCTACACGATTATAGTACGTGAACGGAAGCACGTAGCTTCCACGTTAGCCCGCACTACAAAGCAACCCCCTCGGTAGCGCAGTTATAGTATACGCACGCGCCAGGTGCGCACTAGCACGTGAACTCCTAAAGAAGGCGCAAGTTTCCTTGCCCCTTGGATGGGAGTCATCCGATTTCGGCACTGCGCAAACACACGATTAACCCAATTTACCTTTCCCACTTTTGTAAGCTAGCATGCATTCTACACACTAGCCAACCACACCATGCATCACCATTCTAAACAAAATAGGACGCACAACATTTGGAACCCATTTCCTTTATAACAATTTTTTGTACAATACAAGTTTTTGCAATCGGATTCCTAAGCTAGCTAAGCCGGGCTAAGCATGCATTTCCTCCCCCACGCTCCAAGGTTGATGTCCCCATCAACGCTTCTTCCACTTTTGAGGTCGTCCTTCGAAAACTGCAACCGCCTCAGATGCGTTTCCCATTTCTGAGGCACGCACCCAAGATGCCTCCACATGATGATAGCCCTTCCATTTGACGAGATACTATGTTTCTCGATTCTTGAACCTCCTCGACTTAAGTACTGCCTCCACCTCGTACTCGGGTTCATTTTCATGATCCAACAGCACAGGTGGTGGACACAACACTTGATGCCGATTCGGACGCGCTTCATCTTTGAAGTAAGGCTTCAAAAGGGAGACGTGGAATACTGGATGCACCTTGCTGTTTGCCAACAGCTCCAATTCATACACATCCTCATTCATAACCTTCCGGATGCGAAAGGGTCCCGCATATGGAGGTACGAACTTTGGACTCACTTCCGGAGGTAGTCGGAAATTCTTGATGTTCAACCAGACCTCCGTGCCTGCCTCAAACTTGACTTCCCTCCGCTTCCGATTCACCTGCCTTTCATACCGTTTCCTAGCTTTGGCAATGTTGTACTTTGCGAGCTTCAACAAACGCTCGCGTTCTTCCAGTACCGCCGCTACTGCCGGTTCCGCAACGTCCTAGGCGGCCCAACTTGTCGGCACCAGAGGTGCTTTTCCATAGACCAATATGAAAGGGAAAACTCCCGTTGCGGAGTGTTCTATGTTATTATAACAAAACTCTGCTGCGTCTAAGTGTTCCACCCAGTCTGTTTGGTCTGCCGACACGTAATTCCGCAAGATCTGCTTCACTACGGAATTCACTCTTTCCGTTTGGCCGTCGGTCGTGGGTCGGAAGGCGGTGCTCATCTTCAGCCTCGTCCCCATCTTCTTCTGTGTGCTGGACATTTGAAATATTTCTCGAGCACATGTTACCACTACACGAGCACACGAACTCCATCACCCAGATTGGACGAGGAAGTTTTGGTGACACACCATGGGTGGCCGTCATGTTTCCTGTTCATTCCTGCCAGCATGCCGTCGGGGCCTGCGCTCGGCGGCACTAGAGGGAACTCGTAGATAACATTCCCATCCACAACTTCAGGCAAAGTCTCCACAGAATGGATTGGAGTTTTGTCGTAGTCAAGCATAAGAAGGTCACTAAAGCGGGAACCCGCAGTCTTCATTCTCCGTAATATGTCAATTACTGAGCGGACAGAAGTTGAGTCCGAGGGTGTGTGCTCATTGTTTGTCGACATCTGCACACTCCTGGAGACGGAGGACTTCGACACATACGATGGAAGGACCATACAGTCTTCTTCGTCACTGGATAAATTGTGGACGACTGTTTCCCTGCAAAGTGCACCCAAAGACGAGCAATGGAGCGGCACCTCTTCCGATTTGGTTTCCCTTTTCACATGTTTTGGCTTCTCTGCTTGTGAGGAGGTGTCCACATCCCTCATGGCAGACTTCACATCTTGGAAGCCAGACCCTCTTGTGGAAGGAGGCTCAGACAAGTTCCAGCGTGGGAACTCTTTAGGCACGATTTCACCAATTACACTGTAAGGTATGGATTCAGAAATTGGGAGCCGCCACTCTTTGCCGTTGCCAAAATATGTATGCAGAATGACGGCACTTTCCAAAAAATTCCCATAAGCATCCTTCGTCTCATCTTCCAAGAACACCGTTCATGGATGGAGGCCGAACTTGATACCAAGTACTACTCAGTGACAGTTGCAAATCCATTGTTGCAGGGTATTTCAGCTTTTAGAGAATGAGGATGGAAATACACGTTTACCCAAACACAAGCGTCCATGTTGAGGACAAGAACTCTCTTTACGCTCCACAGCGAAGTCCTGCAATGACAAGAGGGCGTCCTACAAACATCCTCAATCATTTTCTGGAGGATTGTGGATCCAACAGGATGGGTGATCAGAGCAGGTATGGATAGACGTGTGTAATGTACGTGACAAATATGGATGACCACAGCAAATTGACATTTGAAAATGTTGTGG